>JAHLKH010000142.1:0-71683 GCA_025526915.1 Entophlyctis helioformis | reverse complement strand
TGATCTGCAGTCTGGCCGCCTGCTGCACGCTCTGGCGCTGTGCTCGAGTTGCTGGGAAGCGACAGCGGCGAAGTCGGCGCGACCAGTGCAGTTGATACAATCTGCTTGGACGGGCTACCACGACCTCCATTGAGCGACATGCGTCTCATAGGCAGCGTCACAAGACCCTGATAGCTCTGGTTGTTGCTGTTGCCATTGCGCCTGACGTTGCCGCTTTCTGACCAGAAGAGGATACATCGTCCTGCATGGCTGTAAGCTCCGTCATGATGGGCAATGCAGGCCGATCGGATCGTGCACCGGTGCTGCTTGTGCCAACTCCACTCCCGCTGCCAGTACCCAGACTCTTGCGCCGAGCGTTGCCATCAAAGGAGTGTGGGCCTCCAGGCGGCATGGGT
The DNA here is from genome assembly GCA_025526915.1 of Entophlyctis helioformis. Taxonomy (NCBI): domain Eukaryota; kingdom Fungi; phylum Chytridiomycota; class Chytridiomycetes; order Chytridiales; family Chytriomycetaceae; genus Entophlyctis; species Entophlyctis helioformis. The sequence continues at coordinate 71,288 of JAHLKH010000142.1, read as the reverse complement.
TCAGCGTCGCGGATCGATCCCTCTTCGATATTGTCGTCATGATCGCGGTCCGACCGGGCCATGTTGAAGCTCCTGTCATGGTCGGTATTGGACGAGATACTCTCGGAAATGTCGGTGCGAATGACCATGTCGTCGTCCTCTGGCGCAAAGTCCGTCGCCGTTGGCGCCCCCCACCGATCGTCGAGCTGCCCACTGTATTGACAACACGACCGCGCCATACCCGTTTCCGTCGTCGTCCGCGTCCGGTGCGTCGTACGCGTTAAAGTCCATTGGCTGCTTGGCGTTCCTGGCGCTGGCCGCACTGCCTCGCCCGCCCGGCGCAACACGGCTCCCGCTCTTGCGCAGCAGGAACCGATCAAACCGCCGACGAATCATGCGCAGTTTCTTGAGCACGAGATAGTTGCTAAACGCCATGCCCGCGGGGATCGCAATGTAGAAGAACAGGTTGACGGCCGTCATCCACCGCGTGCCGGGCTTGGCGGACGAAAAGTCGATGAAGCAGTACAGGCCCGACGGACGGAACGTGTACATGTCCATGACGTCGTTGCCCGAGTGCCACAGGTCGCCCGTGAGCAGGTTGATGAGAAACGGGAGACACGCATTGGCAATCGCAAAGCCCCAGCACGCGCCAATGGCAGCAAGGATGGCCGACCGGCCCATATGGCTCTTGAGGATCAGCACGCGGTACTGGTAGTGGGTCATGAGCCAGATGGCGGCCTGGATGCCCGTGCTCGACGACTGGATGAAGAAGCCGTCGAGCTGGCACACGATATGGACCAGGGCCTGTGGAAAGGCCGACGACGGCGACGCGGACAGACTGCGGAAGATGCCAAAGAGCGCAAAGCCCAGATGGTTTTGCCCAAGCTGATGAGAAAGGTGCCGATGATGACGCTCATGTTGAGCAGGTAGTCGGGCGCATAGCTTCGCCGCGAGAGCGCATAGGCGATGATGATGAGGCCGTTGACACAGGCGCTAATGAGCATGACGGTGTTGGTGACAGACACGGGCGGCGACGTGTACGTTTGTGTGATGAATGCCATTTCGTCTGTAGAGTATATCTGGCCCGTGTTCGGGTGCGACTGTCGCAGCTCCTGCGGCTGTTGCGAGCGGCCCTGGAGATGCAGCAGCATGCCGTGTTGGGTTATTGTTGTTGCTGCCGTTGCAGACGTTGCAGGCGTTGACGGGGTTGCTCCTGCTGCCACGGCTGTGACGGCGAGTGTTGATGCCAATGACAATACCAGGACAGCCGCAATGGGGATTATGACCACTGCTGCTCGAGCTAATATTCGGCCAATGCGGGTGACTCGTGGCTGAAGTGATGCCATGGAAAACGACGTTGGCACGCGAGGCGAGGCCTTGAAAAGGTATGCGTTGCAAAGAGAAACCCACAACGCGTCTCGAGAAGACGGTCTTACAGAGCCCGTTGTTGCTGCGATGAGGAGCAGGACGGGCCCAGCAGTCAACGAGATAAGGACCACGCCGGATGCGAAGGCAGAACTGATTCGGGAAAGAAGGACAATGCACATCCTTGGGTACATTGTTGGTGGTGGCGGATCCCAAGCATTGCTCGGCTACAAGGACAATGGGGACAATGTGCCATTGAGATTCATTCGGCGAGCATTGGTGTGATGCCTGGTAGGTTACTTTGTGGCAACAGTGTCCGGTGCGGCAGAAACAGGGCTGGCCTTGAGACTCTGGTTGTATCTGTCGACAGCAGACGCAGCGGAGAGTGTCAGTCTGCATGAGATGCAGTGCGATCCAGTGCGATGCAGTGCGATCAGGCGAGATCAGGCGAGATCGGCTGCCATGACAACACAGACGTACGACCATATTCTGAACAGCTGGTACATGCCGATGGCGCCGACAAAGATGTTGACTGAGAACAGGTTGTAGTTCTTGGGGGTGATGACGAGCGAGTAGCGGGACCAGATGAGGCCCGTTGCAGCCAGTGCTGTGGGTATCGGTGTGCCGTTGAGGCTGTCAGATATGCAGTGGCGTGCAGCCCAAGGCACAAGCAAGCAGACGCACCACTCGTCTGCATCAGACTGAGCTTCTCTGCAGGACGCTGCAGGTCACCGAGACCAGCAATGACAAGGCCCTGCACACCCAGACAGCCATCGGCAAGCGTCAGTCGGCCATGGAACGCTCACACGCTGCGTCGGACCCGCAGCAGCAGGCGACAGGACGGGCTACACACCCATTTCATGGTGGGTGCCCAGAAGTGAATCGTCTTGGGACCTGTGTTGCCACGCAGCGTTGGTCAGTCGGCGTCGGCCAGTCGGTCGTCAGAGGCATGCTGCCGTCACACCGTCGCTCTGCCCTTCCACAGCGCAACAAGCACACACGCACACAAGCACGCACGCACGCACCCGCTGGGTGGTTCAAGAACTTGCTGAACCACGAGGACGATGCTGACGCCATTGTTGCCGCAAGTGAATCTCGTGTTGGAGGAGGAAACCGTTTAATCAACTGCAGGAGAGGACGACAGCAACAGACAGTCAGAAGGAGCCGGCCGCAATCGCATTGTGGTGCTGCATCTCGCTGCGGATCGTGTCCATGAGCATGTCGAGCTTGTCCATTGCCCGCCTTGCGGGCGTGTCGCCAGCCGCTGAAGACGCAATCGACGTTGACGACGCCTGGCGGCTGACGGACAGTGACGACAGCGCATCCGCAATCATGGCCAGGTGTGCGTCAAACTGGTCGTCCATCGATACCGACACATGGCTCGTCTGCCCAATTCATGTCAGTGGCGGCGTCCATCTTTGCAGGCTGGTCTGTTGGCCCGAGTACATGTTTTGCTTACATTGCGAGACACGCTTGTGGTGGAGTGGGCAGCCAGACGCGCCAGATCGTCTTCGGAGCTGTACAAGTCACGCAGTCGTCGCCGGACTGCCTGCAGTGCCTGAGAGTCGTTGGAGATCTTGCGGCGCGGTTTGCCGTGCACTGGTGTCTCTGGCGGCGATCTGTCGCTTGCTGTTGTTGATGGCGAGATGGAGGCGAGCGAACTTGGCAGACCGGTCTGAAAGCCCATGTGTTGCATGGCAGTTGCCGCGGTGGATGGCAGAGTGCCTAGCTGCGATCGACTTGCAAACGTGGGTTGATGGGTGTAGAGACGCGGCGGTGGCACTGGCGACGCGATGGATGAAGACGGGTTGGAACTGCTGCTGCGACTGTCGCGCTGGTACATAGTGTGGTCACTCTCTGCACGAGTCAACGAAGCAGGCAAGGCGTATGCAGTGTTGCCCGTGTCTTGGCGCGTGCTTGTTGCTGCTACCAGAAGCGACGGTGCAGATGAAACCGATTGTCTGGCGCTGTCGGAGCGAGGCGGTATGTGCGGCTCTGACAACGGCTGGGCTGTGACATGAAACGGGCGGCTGGCAGACAGACGGTGGTCAACGGACTGGCGCCGTTGCTCGTGGTCAGAGGAGCCATTGCGCGACGCCATATCGTCAGCAGGCGTGTCAAGCGTGATGAGCGATGCCGTCATGATGGATGGTGTAGCCGGTTTGGCTGCTTCATGGCGTGGGTTGGTGACAGACACGCTGATGGAAGAGTTGCTTGCAGTGCCGCCCTTCTTGAGCGCGAATAACTTGGACAGATTCATCCACTCAAACGACTTTTTGCGACTGCTTGAGATTGAGCCTTCGCGGATGGAGTTGGCACTTGCAGCAGGCAGGCTCGTCTTGGGGTCGGAGCTTGCCATAGCAGTGATTGTGTTGCGGCGGCTAGCGAGACCCGTGTCTGTTGGCGACGACCGTGGATCGGCAGCTGGTGCGGCAGTTAATGCAGTGGACATGTGGACAGTGGCTCGACGCATGGTGTTGCTTGCTGCTGCTATGTGAATCGAACTTGACAGATGCGCTAGACGGAGGCAGCATGACATTGATCTTTGGCGAGCTTCTTCTGTCGTCATCGTTGTCATCATGAGCAGGATCGGTCGTCCACTGGCCATCGCTTATGCCATCGGTGGTGGCGCGTAGGTGTCGTGTCGTTGGCAACGGTTCCTGACCCAACTCGTGCGGCAACTTGCCGTGGCGCTTGCTCTTGCTGTTGCCGCCCTTGCCGGGGCCAAAGCCAAGCTTGTTCTTTAGTCGTCGGCCCCACGACAGCTGATGCATCTGGTGGTGCTGATGAAGCGACATGGGCTGCATGGCACGAAGGTGCGAAGAGATGAACGGCTCGTGCGAAACTCGCCCAGACATTCCTCGGTCGTTTGTGTCATCGTCGTCACTGGCACGGTTCTCGGCGTTGCTGCCATCGGCATACCGGCCGTAGGTGTCTTGAAAGTGTGTGTAGTGGTCGTCTGGGAGATGGACTGCTTTGGCTGCTGTTGTGGCAAGCTGTGAGGGATAGCCCGTAAACTCGTCGGCGCTGAGTGACCGATAGTGTCCAGAGCGAAGACCGGTGCCGACAGTAGCGCTGTTGCTCATGGCTGCTGATATCTCGCTTGCAATGGAGCTCGAGGGAGATGTAACGATGGCGCTCATCCGCTTGACGGGACGCGAGGTGGTGGTCGGTGTCAGGGACATGGCTTGGGATGTATTGCTGGGCAAGAAGAGTGTCTAGGTGTATGTATAAGGTGCGTGCGAGCAAGTGTGGGAGCGATCCAAAGCGAGCCGCCCTTTATGAGGAGTCTGACGAGATGACGGCCAATGAGGGCGGCCAAGAATCGTGATGTGGCACATCCGATGGCAGATTAATCTGGATGTCGGAGTTACCGTGACGCGTCGCAACCCATCTTGAGATTTGTTTCGCGACATGTCGCAGCAGCTGCTCAACAATGGCAAGTGGACAGCAGTGGCGCCATGCTCCCTCTGTTATCTCGTCCCTTTGCCGCAGCTGGGCGGCCATCGATGATGCATGCTGTCCGGGCGGTGTTGGCGTAATGCAGAGATGCCGGCGCACTTATCGCCCGCAGATGCAGACCCCCCGATACCACACCTGCGCCAGACGGCCGTCATCATCATTATCAGCAGCAACAGTAGAAGTCGGAACGCTAGCGCGCTCTCCGTTTCAAAACATCTGCAGACGTGGACGAGAATGAGTCGTTTGCAGCCGATACTGACACTGGTCTCGCAGATGATCCTGCCCAAGAGGCATCCAAAGCAGCTGGAGCTGGAGATCAGGATCCCGTCGACGCCAAGGCGTCCCAGTCAACGCTAAAGGGCGGCAAGACTGCAGGCGGCCGCAGCATCACCAAGATGTCTGCTCAGCAGAAACTCGAAAACGCGGCTGAGCAGGAGGAAGACCAGTACTACCTGAGCGGTCTCTTCAACATCGAGACATCGCCCGCATTCAAGTTTCTCGAGAGTTTGCGTGGCAGGAAAGAAGTGTCTGACCAGCAGTGAGCATTCAGCCTTGTCTGTTGATGGCCAGTGAAGCACGCTGACACAGCAGTCTGCGTGCATGCAAAGGATCGACAAGTTCAAAATGCGGTTTCTGGCTCTGCACAAGTTCCTGTTGCAATTCAACGACTATGAAGACATGGCGCGGAAGCTCAAGCAGGCCATCCAGGATGTACGATGCAGCGGTTGGATCGCGACCGCGCCATCTCCAAGCAGTTCTCTGGCAATGCTGAGATTGGAGAGCTCAAACGCGAACTGCTCAGGGTAAGGCTTCCCCGAGTGTGCGTATTGACTGGCTCTAGGCGGTCGGCTCAAACGATGTGATGCACGCAGGCGCAAAACGAAGTGAACCTGGCACTGGAGCGCGAGTCCAAGCTGCAGCGTGACAGCGAAGAGTTCACAAAGCAGAAGCAGGATCTGGTGCATGACATTGAAGAGATTCGGCGCCACAAGGCAGACATGCTCGAGCCGCAGCTGATTGCAGCCACCAAGGAGCTCAAGATGGACATCTTGCAACGGCGGCACCAGGTGGAGAATCTCCAAAAGGACATGGAAGAGAAGCAGTCGACATACGAGTCGGTGGCACAGGAGCGCGACCGTCTCGAGACTGAGAAAGAGAAGCATCTCATTTCGCTATCCAAGGCATCCGAGACCCCCATCAAGATCCTCAAGCAGATCGATGTGCTCCGTGACGCCATCTCGTCGCTCGGCGCTGAAAACTCCAAGCAGCTGACCCTGGCGCAGCAGCTCGACAAAGAGCTGGACCGCCTTGCCAAGAAGAAGCGCGACTTGGAGGAGCTGCGCATGGGTCAGGCGGCCGACTACGAGCAGCGACGTGGTCTCATCCACGAGATGGAGCGGCAGGTGGATGACATCTTCAAGGAGCACGAGCTTGCCAAGGAGCAGCTCGCATTCCAAAAGGCTGAGCGTGTCCGGCTCGATATCACGATGCGCAAAACCATACTCGAGGTAGTTTGATGTGTTGGAGCATCTGTGCAGTATACTCGCACTGACCAGCACGCTTGTGCATGCGCCACCAGATCAAACGCGAGCACGACTTGTTCCTTCGCGTCATCCGCGAAAAAGACACGCAGCTCAAGCTCCACCGCCGCCTCGAAACAACCGTCAACAATATCAGAATGTCGACACCCACCATCCGCAAGCAGAGCGAGACTTTCGTCGCCAACTCGAGTTTATCAAGGCCGACGAGAAGTTTTACCGCAAGGAAAACGGCCGGCTGCGCAAGCTGATTGACATTGCGACCTACGACTTTCTCAAGCAAGAGAAGCTGGAAAAGTCCGAGGCGAGATGCTGACTGAGCAGATTGGCGCCAATCGGAAGCTGGAAGCCGATCTGGAAGAGGCCGCCTCGCGATGCCAGGAGCTGTCTCGCAAGGTTGAGGAGATAAAGATGGAGAAGGACTTGCGTGTGAGCGGTTGCTTGGCAGCTGTGGTAGTGTCGAACTGCAGTCTGTGCTTGTGCTGATGAATGTTGCCCCGTGATAGGCACGCGAGGTTATTCGCATCCAAAGCAAAGTGCGCGCAATCAAGGGCGACAATGCTGGCAAGGAGATCAGCATCATTGATGCATCCAAGCGGTGCACAGAGGCAGTCAACCGTCTCAAGGATTTCGGTGCTCTCTACGAGCTGGTCAAGAACGAGCGAAACAAATACGCAAGTTTTGGTTGCGATGGCGTGCTCGTATGGCAGCAGTGCTGACTGGTGTTTTGTTTGCAGCTCAACCAAATCCAATCGTCGACTCAGCGGGCAGCTGAGATGAAGGAGAAGATCAAGATCCTGTCCAACGAGATTGAAATTCTGCGGCACGAAATCTACAACAAGGACCGTGAAGTGTCGGTATGTTGGCTCCTCTAAGCATGGATGTGCACATCGGCCAACTGATGCCTTTGTCGGAGTGCAGAAAAAGCGACAGGAAAACAGTGCTGCGTATGCGTTGCGCGACTCGCTCAAGAACGAGGCCAACAAACTCATGGTGCAGTACAGAGACCGGCGAGGTAGGTGGCATTGCGGTGTACGGTGTCCAAACCATGGAAGCATAACAACACAAATGCGCGTAAACAGACCAGATTGACCAGCATCTGGCGGCCATCGAGGCACTCAACATGCACATCAACTCGGCCGAAGAAGAGATGATGACGCTCAAACTCCGATACGAACAGTGTATCAAGGAGCGCAACATGGTCGGCGTGCATCTTCTTGACCGCAACGACGAGCTCTGCATCCTGTACGAGCGTCTCAATGTGCAGAAGGAAGTCATGGCAAAGGGCGAATCCGCGCTCGTCGACAAGGAGGACGAGATCCGCAAGCTCTCGCTTATGTTGCCGAGCTCAAGCGCAAAGTCGAGCTGCAGAAGCAAACCGAGCCGCTCGTGGGGTTACGAGGGCGAGATTGAGAAGCTGGAAGCTAGCAGAGAAAAGCTGCGCAAAAAAGTTGCCGACCTTGCAGAAGAGATGGAGAACCCCGACGACCCAAGACGGTGCCGCAACCTTGGCGGTGTCGATCCATCTCAAAAGGAGCTGCTGAAGAAGATTGAGCGTCTCGAGGATCTACTGGCTGGCCGCGAAGTATGCATGCTGCAGTATGCGAGGCTCCATGGTTGCGCAACAGATGAAAGTCACTAACAGTGCAGTATAGGAGAAGCTGCTGGAAAAGGATCTCATTCTAGAAGAGATTGGCACGCTGACAGACAGACTCAAGTCGCAGACGCTCGAGGGTAAAGACGAGACGTACCAGGTCTCGCGCCGACTCAACGATCTGACAAAGCGCATCAAGCACGTCACAAAGTGCATGATGGCCAAGGTGTCTGAGCTGGCCATGCATCAGGCACTCGCCATGAGCCTCTATCAAGAGAAGAGTGAAAAGGTGGAGGCGTGTTGCGTGGAATGCTACACGCGAGCACCATACTGACAGCCATGGAGATTAGGAGGCACTTGTGGAAGAAGCAAAGCGCCGGCTTGAGACTGAGGACATTCCGACCGAGCAGATCGAGCGCGACTTTGTGCGGTCAGAGCGAGCACGCATCCGCCGCGAGGCCAAGGTGAATGCACTCAAGGAACGCAAGCAGCGCGAAGAGACGGGCCGCTTTGTGGACATGTGCGTTGCTCACGTTGGCATGCAGCTCAGTCGATCCACCTGTGCCTGCTCCACTCCACGACACTCTACTGACACTCGACTCCACTCCACTGACACTCTGCCTGCAATGCAGCGGCGACGACAACTTCTTCACATATGGCAATGTGCGGACCATGGCCGAGCCGCGGCCCAATGCGTACATCCCAGATGCCACCGGATACGGCGAGCTGCCGATTCCCAAACCATACGGTGCACATGCGCCGTACAAGCCGCACGAGACTGGGTCGCACATGCGGCACTACAGACGGCCGACCGTCAAGCCAGTCGAGCTGTAGATGCCCTCCCAGGCGAATCGCTTGGATGCCGGCGTGACAGCAGGGTGACAGCAGGGTGGTGCAACCTGGAAAGAATGAACGCATGATAGGCAGTGCATCGGCCATCTGGGGTTGGATTCGATGGAGATGCTCGGTAGGCAGCGGTTGGATCGCCAGTGGATCAGTGAGGTGGCAGCGACAGTGTTTGTGTGGACACGGTACTTGTTGAATGCAGGCAGGACGCCACTGTTGCGCGGCTCGTCTGACTAGCACAGCGGTGGCGCAATACCTCAGACAACGCCACCGTCACACAGTGTCGCGTCTCAGTTGCCATATTTGGCATAGTTACTGGTGCGACACAACACAGACGACCGCGTGTTTGGGGCTCTACATGGACTATAAAACGCAAGCGCCGCCGCCCTGCACTTCTGGTCAACCCTTTGTGCATCTCTGACCAGTAGTGCAGGTACGTGACATTGACGTGTATTGGAATGAACCCTTTGTGCATCTCTGACCAGTAGTGCAGCTCGACCTGTTTCACTGGTAGCACTGGTATACTCTACCAGCTGCCTTCCGCTGTTCCCCCATGTCTACACGCCCGCTGCGAACGCGGCCGATGGTGCGGCTGACGCCGCGCCGATCCCAACGCCACCGCGTCCAACGCCGCCGCTAGCGCCTCCAACGCCGCCCCTGTCCCTGCCGCGGCGATCCCCATGGTGACGGACGAGAGCCCCCTCGGTCACCAACTGGCGGCCGCGATCCTGCACATCGAGGACGTCGCCGCACGCCGGGGTTCACGCTCGACGCCATCTCCGGCCGCCTGTGGTGGCTTGCCACTCAGGGCGGCTCCCAGCTCGTGTTTGACATCGCGCGCGTGGTCGAGGACGAGTGCGGCAACCCACTGGCCACCGTCGGCTCGGTTCTCGCGGTCGCTCGTCGCCGTGGCGCTTCTTGGATGCGTCCCCGTCGCTATAAAGGACTTGTACGGACGGTATACGTCTGGGAAGTACGAGGCATGTTCATTGGTAAGAGCAGTAGCCATAGGCAGACATAAGGATGGATAGGCACCTGGGAAGTACGAGGCACAACGGCTGGGGTTGGCAGAGTACTATCCAGTGCCAGCTTATATAGGCGCGTCACATGGAATAGAGGCGCGCCATTGGACAGCAATATGGCAAGGCAATGACCCATGAAACAGGGACACAGGGCGTCAGGGCCTGGGACCCGACGGGATGATCTGTCCGTGGATATCGTTACAGCCCCCCTTGCTGAGATTGCAAGGAACGGAAGGCAATGTATCAGCACAAGAGAGAGATCCAAGGAAGACGGATCCAGATGATGCAGATACGCGACGGTGACGGCGATGTGGTGCAGTAGTACTTGCTCGCGATGATAGAGAGACACGGAGCATATCCAGTAAACCAGGTCAAAAGACGCGATCCAACAAAGTCAGGTCCATGAAGAGCAGATCCGCAGTTTGAGCACAGGTGACGGCACCATGTAGCAAGACAGGCGATGACAGGATGTTTGGATCTGGCGGCGGCAGTCGATCAATTGCAGTGACAGTCGTTGACGTTGGAGCAGCGGTAGCCGGCCGAGTGCATCCAATGTCAGTTGAGCAGTGAACAGGCAGCGATTGCTGATGCGGCTGGGTCGGCAGCATCTGCAAGGGCAGATCAGGCAAGTAAGCGGGCAGCGGTTGTTGTTCTGGCTGTTGGTGATGCAGCTCAGTCGGTTCAGGCAATACGGGCGGCGGCAGCGGCGGCGGTTGTACTGGCGGCAGTTGGCGCAGTCCAGTCGGTTCAATCGGCAATTCAGTTGACAGTACAGAAGACAGATGAGGCAGATGGAGCGTTGTAGGCAGTTGAGACGGGTGCGAAGGCGAGTGTGTCGACAGGCGGTGCGACTGCTTGGCAAGGGCAGGTGCAGCGGTGTCGGCTGAGTGCTGCTCAGTCGAGAGGCTGGGCAGAACGGCTGTTGTTGCTGGTGCAGATGGCAGATCGATTGGCATCGGCGATGGATCGGCTGATGGCGACCAATCAGATGCGGCTGACCAATCGGTTGGTGCCGACCAATCAGCTGCTGCTGACCGATTGGCACGCGTTGGCCAATCAGATCGCGTTGGCCAATCGGCGCGCGCTGCAGGCGGCTGGATGGGCGAGCCTGCAGGGACAGCGACTGGGCTGCAGAGCGGGACAGACGGGGACGGGACGGACGGGTACGCGACGGACGGGTGCTCGACCCTGCTGGCCGGGCTGGCCGGTGCCAGAGGCGGCTGGGTCGGTCGGTGCTGCTGAGGCGAGGCCAGAGCAGTGGCGGTCGGAACGGGAGAACGATGCTGCTGATGCCGCGGCGTCAGGACAGGCGTGCTGCCAGGGCCAGAGTGGCCGGGGCTGCGGACGGGCTGGTCGGGCAGCTGCTGCATGCAGAGCGGTTGGGGCTGCACATGGCCGGGGCCGGTGCAGATGGAGCTGGTGGCGAGGTCGGTGTTGCGGCTGCTACTGCTGCTGCTACTGCCGTTGGCGTTCCACAAACGATGGTTGAGTTTGCGCCAACGAAGTGTGGCTTCGAGCTGGTCAATGAATGCAAGCAGGTCGCTTGCCGTCTGCTCGAGCTGCTGCTGCTCAAGCTGGAGGCTGTCACGCCTGGCAAGGTCCTCTCGCAGAGCAACCATTGCAGGGGCCAGGCGATGGTGCTCCTCCTTTGTCGGCGGCCTGTGGCATGAGCGAAGGATGCTGGCGGCAATGGAACGAGTCTTGTCAACACAGGCTGTCTGTAGCTGGATGGCGAGCAGACAGTCGTCGGAAATGAGCTGGATGTTGTGCAGCTCCAGGCGAGCGGTGCGTAGCTCGTGCTGGAGGCTGCTGGTGGTCGTTTGGAGGTGGTTGCGATGGTTGTTGGTTGCGGTCTGTTGCGGGCTGGTGCGGGTCGGCTGGCCTGGGCCGCCGGCTTGCATGGCGGCCCAGAATTCGGTCGGTCGGTCGGTCGTCGAGTTCGATGGGTGAGCCGTTGTATAAGGACTTGTACGGACGGTATACGTCTGGGAAGTACGAGGCATGTTCATTGGTAAGAGCAGTAGCCATAGGCAGACATAAGGATGGATAGGCACCTGGGAAGTACGAGGCACAACGGCTGGGGTTGGCAGAGTACTATCCAGTGCCAGCTTATATAGGCGCGTCACATGGAATAGAGGCGCGCCATTGGACAGCAATATGGCAAGGCAATGACCCATGAAACAGGGACACAGGGCGTCAGGGCCTGGGACCACGACGGGATGATCCGTCCGTGGATATCGTTACAGTCGCCGTCAATGCACACGGCCCACGAGTCCCCGGTCCCGCAAGACAGACCCGTTCCCACCGCTGCGGCGCCGTCAGACAGCTCGATAAGTCGCGAGGTGCGGCGCCAGTTCAGCCTCGGCACGTTTGCCGGTCTGCCGGAGCAGCTTGTGGCGGCCACCGATTTCCGCCGCCTGCTGGAGCAGTTCTTCGGGCTCTACAAGACCGCATCGAGTGCCGAGTTGACCGCCCTGCTGCACCCTGCCTTCGTCGGGATCGCCGGTCAGTGGCTGACTCGCCACCTGCGCCGCAACAAGGTCGTCCACCCCGCCACGTTTCTCGCCGCCTTCGATGCCGCGTTTACGCCACCCGATATGACCCGTCGAGTCAAGGACGCCCTCGTTAACACAAAGCAAGGCGAGAAGGAGTCTGGCGCTCAGTACGTGGCACGGTTTGAGATGATGGCCGCAGGCTTGGACTCGGAAGTGCACGACAACTGGCTGGCCGAGGTGATCATACGCGGCTTGTATGGGCAGTATGCCTCCGAGGTGCGCCGCGAGCTGAGATTCCGCGCGATGGACTATGCCCAAGTGTGCGACTTCATCCCCACTGTTGACGACATCCTGCGCAACGGCCCGCTGCCCAAGCCCATCGCCAGTAACACAGGCCCGTGGCCCATGGATCTGTCACAGCTGCAGCCACCCGCAGCTGCCGCGCTGGTGCCATCTCAAGGATCGTCGGCCAACCCGTTCCCCAATCAGCAAGCCGCGAGAAGTGGCGCCAATGACCGCAGAATGTGCTACACGTGCCGCGGCGTCGGCAGCCACCGACAGGGCTGTCGCTCAACGTTCCGCTTCAAGCAGCACAACAACCATCCACCTGCGCAGCTGCACTCGTTCTCGGCTGCTGACCTCGCTGACGCCCTGCGCAGTCTCGGTTTTGGAGTGTCGCCGGCCTCGCCACCGCGGTCCCAAGATCTGGTTCAAGCAGCTCGGGCCCCAATGCCGACGCCGACGACTGACGGGGCCGGCATGCCGGTGATTGTGGTGCGAATGAAGACACGCATACACAACCACTGCCATGTCCGGTTGCCATATCCCCCCTCATTCGTCTTCTTCTGGGCCGCCGCCGCCAGTGGCCGCCGCCAGCCAGCAAGCCAGCTGGCCCTGAATCTGTTCAAGCTCGATTTTTTCGCCGAAAAACGCGCCCACCTTCGTCGGTTCAAGGTGGCCATTGGGATCTGTTCCTGCCACTGGCGCTTGGCGACTCTGGCGCAGGGGCCAACTTTGTAGGCATCAGCCCTCTGTCAGCAGCTTGTGGCCAAGGGACTCGCCACGCCGTACAAGCTGCCCCAGCCCGTTCCGCTCCGGCTGGGCGATGGGTCCGACCGCATCACGCTGTCCGACGCCTGTGTTCTCGAGTTGCACACGCCTGACGGCCTGGCGCTCGGACGTTTGGACGCCTTTGTCGCGCCCATTGACAAGCACCACGACTTGGTGCTGGGCCTGCCGTGGCTCGAGGCCGTCAAGGCCAACTGGACGTTTGGCAAGGACGGGCAGCTCGTCGCCAACGTGCCCCGCGGCCCCATTGTGATGGCCGATGCCAAGCCGCCACCCGCGTCGTCGTCGCTCGCCACCAGCTCGGTCGAGCTCATGTCATACGAGCAGTTCAAGTGGGCCAACAAGCGCGGCCAGATTGAGTGGGCCGTCAGCCTGTTTGAGCTGGCCGCCACGCCCGAGGAGGACGGCTCGTTCCCCAAGTGGGTCGAGACGCTGCGCGCGGGAGTTTCCCGGCGTCCTGCCGCCCGCTGGCAGCAAGCTCAAGATCTCGAAAGAGCTGGCTCAGCTGGGCGAGCACGGCGTACACCGCATCGAGCTGCTGGACGCCACGCCGGTCAAGCGCCAGGCGTACCGGATGAGCCCGCGCGAGCTGGACGAGGTTCGCAAGCAGCTGATCGCGCTGCTGGAGGCTGGCGTCATCCGCCCCAGCAGCAGCCCGTGGTCGCTGCCGATCCTGTTTGTCAAGAAGAAGGACGGCACGCTGCGGATGTGTGTGGATTATCGCGCACTCAACCAGCAGACCAAGGCGGACGCGACGGGCCTGCCGAGGATCGACGATAACTTGGATCGGCTGCATGGCATGCGCCGTTTCGCCGTGCTGGACATGCAGTCTGGCTACCAGCAGGTGCCGATGGCGGCTGACTCGGTGCAGTACACGGCGTTCAACACGCGGTACGGCCAGTTCGAGTACCTGGCGATGCCCTTCGGTCTGCGCAACGCCCCCGCGACCTACCAGCGCATGATGAATCGTGTGCTGGTAGGTCTCGTGGATGAGATTTGCGTCGTGTATCTGGACGACATTCTCATCTATGCGCCTGACGACGAGGAGCTGCAGCGGCGCGTTCGGCTTGTGTTTGAGCGGCTGGCCAAGTACGGGCTGGTCGCCAATGCCAAAAAGTGCCGGTTCGGCCTGGACGAGGTCGAGTACTGCGGCCACCTGGTGTCAGCCGCGGGCATTCGGCCGGATCCGCGCAAGCTGGAGGCGATCGCCAGCTGGCCCGTCCCGGAGTCGCTTGTGCAGTTGCAATCATTCCTAGGCCTGTGCAACTACTACCGGCGGTTTGTGCGCGACTACGGACGCATCGCAATCCCGCTGAATCGATTGACGCGCAAGGACGTACCATTCGCGATGGGTCCAGACGAGATGGCGGCGTTCCAGGCGCTCAAGGACGCGCTCGTCTCGGCGCCCGTCTGCGCCGCGCCAGACTTCAGCAAGCCGATGCACGTTTGGACGGACGCCAGCCAGGACGCCGTCGGCGGCGTGCTCTCGCAGGATCACGGCAAGGGCCACCAGCCGATCGCGTTCTTGTCGCACAAGCTGTCGCCGGCGGAACGCAACTACTCGGCGACCGAGCGCGAGGCGATGGCTGTGATTCATGCGCTGCGCACTTGGCGCTGTTATGTGGATGGCGTCCGCACGATTGTGCACACGGATCACCAGCCGCTGACATGGCTGAAGGGGCTGAATCGACCTGGGCCGCGTCAGTGGGGCTGGCAGCTGGAGTTTGAGCACTACGGGCCGTCACTGGAGTACACGCCTGGCAAGTGGCAGCCTGCAGACGCGCCGTCCCGCCGCACCGATCTGCCCGAGCCAGCGGTCCCGATCATCGTTGCTGACCCGTATGGCATTCGCGCAGACGCTGTTCAGCTGCACCCACTGGAAGCCGCACCAGCCGCCCCGCCACAGCTGGATCCAGAGCGCGATTGGCCGATGCACGCGATCCAGTTCAAGCTCAACAACACGGTGCCGCCCGGTCTGTCGCCGCGCCACACTGCTCTGATCTCGCAGCAGAACCGCCTGTTTGTGCTGCGCGACGACACTCTGCACCGACGGGTCACGGTCAACGGCAAGGAGTTTGTGGTGCCATTCATTGTGTCTACGGAGCGCGACGCCATCATGGACAAGTATCACCGCACGCTCGGCCACATGGGAGCCGCCTCGCTGTATGGCGTGCTGCAGACGCGCTACTGGTGGCCCAACATGGAGACGGAGTTGGTACAGTTTGTGCGTCATTGTGCCATTTGTCAGCTGCACGAGACGCCGGTCGCGCCGGTTCGCAACCCGCTGCATCCGCTCGAGCCCGCCGCGCTGCCCTTCGAGAGGTGGGGGGTTGATATTGTGCAGGATCTGCCTGCGACGGCCGACGGCAACACGCAGCTGTTCACCGCGATCGACTACGCCACACGCTGGGTGGTGGCCAAGGCATATCCCAACCGCGACGCCACGACCGCCGCCAAGTTCATCTACGAGGAGATCCTGTGCCAGTTTGGTGCACCACGCGAGATTATCACGGATCGCGCCAACGTGTTCACCAACGACGGCCTGCGCGAGTATCTCAAGCTGCAAGCGACCAACCACCTGCCGTCGACGCCGTACCATCCGCGCACGAATGGAGCCGTCGAGCGCATGCACCGGTCGCTGAACGCCATTCTCACCAAGCTGTGCGCCGGATCGCCCGAGCGCTGGGACAAGTATGTGCCACAGGCTCTGCTCGCGCTGCGCACGCGGCGCCACGAGGTCACGGGCTACTCGCCATTCTACCTGCTGTTTGGAGTCGAGCCGCGCCTACTCGGAGACGACAGCCTGCCGCACGAGTACGATCCCAAGGACTGGCAGGACATGGCCGCCTGGACCGTCCGCAGTCTCGATGAGGTCGGTCTCGCACGCCAGGCCGCGTACGTGCGATCGCAGGCTCAGGCCAAACGCATGGAGGAGCGCTACAACACGACGCACACGGTGCAAGCAGATCGGTTTGTCGTGGGCGAGTACGTCAAGCAGAAGCACCACGATCAGACCAAGTTCGAGCTGTCCTGGACCGGACCATACATCGTGCAGGAGGTCTGCCCCAACGACACGTACCGGCTGATGCGCGCCAACGGATCCATGCTCGAGAATCTCGTCAACGGCGACCACCTCGCCCCCTACTACAGCCCGCAGACGGACGTGTTCTATGGAGGTTCGTCTAGCCAGCCGCTCACGCCGGTTCCAGCAGCAGCCGCCGCACCGCCACGCATCGCGGTTCCAGCACCTGCCGCCACTGGCATTCCGCGCGACACGCGCGGCGTTCCCCTTGTGCAACGCGCTCGCCCGACCTTGTCGTCCGTGGACGTGACGTCCTCTAGAGAGGGAGGAGTGTTGCGCGTCTCGTCTGACTAGCACAGCGGTGGCGCAATACCTCAGACAACGCCACCGTCACACAGTGTCGCGTCTCAGTTACCATATTTGGCATAGTTACTGGTGCGACACAACACAGATGACCGCGTGTTTGGGGCTCTACATGGGCTATAAAACGCAAGCGCCGCCGCCCTGCACTTCTGGTCAACCCTTTGTGCATCTCTGACCAGTAGTGCAGGTACGTGACATTGACGTGTATTGGAATGAACCCTTTGTGCATCTCTGACCAGTAGTGCAGCTCGACCTGTTTCAGTCGTGTTGCGCGCCAGTATGACTACCAAGTTCCGCTGTTAGTCTCGTCATTGACGCGGTGCACGGCCACATCTGGGAACTTTCTGGAACCTCTCAAATAAGCTTCTGCCAGATCTGGGACCTCTATAAAAGCGGTCCCGTCCTGCATGCTCGTGCTCGTCACTTCGCTACCAACATTGCTGAGTGACACTGTACGAGCAGGTATGTTCACCAGATCCCCAATGAAGTGACTTCGCTACCAACATTGCTGAGTGACACTGTACGAGCAGCCGTCACAGTCGATTTTCCGCCCAGGGACACTATGTACATTGTCTGCGCTGTCAGTCATTCAATCAACAAATTTGCTCAAGATTGCCGCAAAGCAGCCAAGACTGTGCATCTGGATGCAAGGAAAGATAAGAGAGGTTCAAAACATACCAGAGGCTATGCATCGTACCAAATGGTGAAAGTAGGCTGTGGAATGCACACTCGGACATCGCCTAAACTCTTGTGCAAAAGTGACTGAGGATCGCATGATCCAACATATGTGTACTTTGAGAACATCGCTTCAACAAAGTCCATGTCGGCAATGCCAGCATCACTGGCTGAATGGATGATGGCCAATGCAACAGACAGAATAGTGACACGAATGTTCATTGTGGTTTACAAGCTCAGATAGGGCCAGTCGACACGCCAAACTTGGTCAGGAAGACGCCGCGGTCCGACACAACGCCGTCGGCAGCAAAGCGCACAACAACAGAGAACTTCTCGGTGGTGGTCGTGAAGCCGAAGGCGCTGTTGACCGTGCCCACGCCAGACAGACCGTTCTGCGACGCGCCAGCAGCAGTGGTCGACTTGAGCAGCGGGGTGCTGACACCAGCAGCGTTAACAACGTCCATGAACAAAAAGTCATAGTCCTGCTCGGTCTGGTAGTCGGCCGTGATCGCGGCGCTGAGCGTCGTTCCAACGGGAGCGGTGAAGAAGAACTCGAGGGTCGAGTCAACGCTGTCAAGGTAGCGAGCGCCGTTTCCAATCTGCCACTTGTCGCCAGCCTTGTTCCAGCCGAGCGTGGGGTTGCGGAGAGACGGGCCGCGGTTGTAGATGCCGATGGATGCGGCAGGGTTGAGATCCCACTTGAACGAGCCGGTGGTGGCAAGGTTGATGCGATCAGAGTCCTTGGGGAGCGTGCGCACAAAACGCTTGGTCTTGAGCACCTGCTTGCCGTCCTTCTTGCCGAGAACGGTGAGCTGGGCGTTGCCGACACCAGCAAGCGGCGATGCAACCTGCACAGCAAAGTTGCGAGTCGGCTTGCCCACACCAGCAAACAGATCAACGCGACGACCGATACGCTTGCCAGCATTGTTCTCAAAGATCACCTCCTCGATGCCAGCAATCTCGGGCGAAAGACGGATGGGGCCAACAGGCACGTCGAGCGACAGGGGCTCGAGCAGGAAGCCAAGGCCAGCCTGGCCGGTCTTCTTGCCCTCCTCGGCGAGAGCGTCGGCAATGCGGTCAAACTGCGACGAAGTGGTCGCGCCAGGGAGAATGTCCTCGACGCGTGCACGCACAACGTAGTCGGCCTTGACACCGAGATCCTCAATCAGCTGGCCGGCGTAGCGGCCGACTCGAACGCCTTGGCGGATACCGACCGACATGCGGTTGCCAAACACCGTCGTGCCCGTCGTGAGGTTGGCGACAAAGGGCAGCGGCTTGAAGTCGGTAGGGCTGGATGTGATCAGCGCAGTGTGCTGGAACACGTTGGCACCGCCGGCACCAGTCTGGCCGTCCTCGCCAAACACGGGGCCGTTGCCGGCATTCTGCCAGTTGGCAGACAGACGGTCACAGGCCGAGTAGCAGCCTCCGTTGTTGAGGATGCCGACCGGCTTGAGATACGCCTGGCCAAAGTCGTTGACGTTCTCCTTGAGATCAAAGAAGCCGATCTCGGTGTACTTGGAACCGGGCTTGGTCCGCATGTACGCATCGTGCCACTGGTCGCCGGGGCCGGCAGTGTCGACAAAGATGCGCTTCATGACCTCGTTGTAAAGGTAGCGAGCGCCAAACGGCTCAAAGTCAGGCTTGAACAGCTGCGGGATGTTGTTGGCGTACGTGATCGAGCCGCCGCCGTTCTCACGCAGATCGATCATGATCGAGGCGGTGTCCTTGAGCTCCTTGGTGAGAAGCCCGCGGATGGTGGCAATGCCGGCCTCGTCGGTCGTGGGGGTAAAGTCATCGAGACGGAGGACGCCGAGGTTCTTGGTCGCGGGAGACCAGATGCCCCACGAAATGCCCGGGATGCTGGTGGGGTTGAGCTTGACGGGACCGAGCTCGACGCCGGCAAGAGCCTCCTTCTTGTTCTGGAGGTAGGGTCCTCGAGCTTCTCGAGCGGACGCTTGCGGGGGTCGATGGCCGAAAAGTCAATGAACGTCTGCGTCTCGGACTTGTCCTTCTGGCCGGCAAAGGACGCAGACTCCAGATCAGCAGCAGACGCGCCAGGGAGGGTCTTGTTTGTGATGGATCTGTAGAGGTTGCCGACAAGCGACCAGCAGGCGGCGTTGCGCGACGTGACGTAGGGGATGACGGTCGTGTACGTCTGGCCGGTGGCACGCGATCTGAACGTGAAGGTGATCTTGTCCTCGGCAGGCAGGCGGTTGACGGAGCCAGGCACGACGTTGAGGTACGACAGAGCGCGACGGTGGCCGCCGTACAGGTTGGCACCGGCACCAGACGTGAACTGGACCTTGTTGAACCACTGAGTGAGGAATGTAGGCGAGGGAGAGGGAGAGCAGAGAGACAGGTCAGCTTTCATGAGGCGCTTGTGAACACGGCACCATACAGGCACCACTCACAGCAGCAAACGAGTCGCCGTTGATGGTCAGCAGCTCATCGCCGGCCTCGATCTTCTTGAAATCGTCGCCGAGGAGAGCCGTCACGCCAGGACGGGCGTCCTTGGCCAGAACGGCAACACGCGGGTTCTTGGCAATGTCGTCGCTGTCAATGAGCTCAAAGAAGACACCGGTCGTGGCCGAGAAGCAGCGCTGTGCACCAGCAGTGAAGAAGCGGGTGTGCAGGTCGCGGATGAGCACAAAGGCGTCGACGAGCTTGAGCTGGAGGTCGGCGTCCGAGACGGTGGCGATGTTCTTGCGCAGGTCCTCGATGATGGGGAAGGGGTCCGCAGCCGAGCCGTAGTTGATGATCTTGGACTCTCTGTTGACCCAGACCTGCACGCATGGGAGGCCGAGAGGGCAAGCAAAGTTGGCAAGCAACGTTGGCAAGAGGCACAAGGGGGAGAACAACAGTTAGCCAGAGTGCGCCACTCTGGCGTCATTGCGAGAACGGGAGATGGCTGACCTTGCCGAGGAGCGTCTCGACTTGCGTGAGCAGGTTGTTGCGCTGCTCGAGGTTGAAGGGGATGGCGGTGTCGTAGCGACCGGCCTGACGGTCGGCGGCGAGCGTGTTGAAGACCTGGGCAGACGCCGAGGTTGCGAGGGCAGCGACAGCGGCGAGCGAGAACAGCATGGCGTGGATCTAGAGTCTAGAAGAGTTCAAGAGCGGCCTGGCGGCAAACACAAGGGGGAACGTCCCTGACTTTATGAGGTTGGCCTGTGCACACACACACACACGAAAACCGGCCCAGCAGCACAACCAACCGTGTGGGGTTGCCACGCGTTCAACCGTGTGGTACTTCCACGTGGGCTGCTCCCCAATTTTGCCTAATTTGGCAACGGAACTTCGAGGAGAGTCGGAGAAAACGGTTTTGCGGAACAAGACGATGCGGCAGTCGTTGTTGGATGGATTGTGTTGACGAGTTCATTGCAAAAGACAGAGGGCTGCGGCACTTGAGTTGCATCAGGCAGTGATCACAGCAAAGGTCGAGACCGTGACGGCACCGCCGGCAAAGTTGTTGTCTGACACAAACTTGACAGCGAGCGAGAACGAGGAGGTGGTCGCCGTGAACGCAAACTGCTGGTCGATGCTGCCCTTGCCAGAGCGCGACACGAGTGTCTTGGTGCGACCGTTGGCATCGACGTAGACGAGCGACAGGACGTCGTAGTCGGCCTCGGTGTCGTATGCAGCAACCAGCTTGACGCGCAGTTTGGTGCCGACCGGTGCACCAAAGAACTGCTCGATGCTGGAGTTGGTCTCGTCTGCATAGGTGACGCCGTCGTTGATCTGCCACTTGTCGCCGACCTTGTTCCAGCCCAGCTTGGTGTCGACAAGAGACGCGGCATCGTTGTACACTCCAACATCGCCAACCGACACGGTCGAGGCCGACGTGACAGCACCGCCGCCACCGATGCGTGCTGCAGAGGCACGAGGAGGCGTTGTGGCAGCCACGATGCGGATGTCACGCTGCGTCTTGAAGAACTGCACGCCGTCCTTGCGGCCAATGATGACGATGCGCGAGTTGCCGAGACCCGACACGGGCGACGTGAAGTCGATGGGGACAACCGCCTTGGCGCGTGACAGACCCGTGCGACCGCCAAGACGTGTGCCCGTGGTGGTTTGGATGACAATCTCGTCCAGTCCAGCAATCTCGGGCGAGATGCGCACACGGTTGGACGGCACGCTGAGACTGAACGGTTCGAGTGTAAACTGTAGACCCGCCTTGCCAGTGCGCACGCCCTCCTGGATGAGAAAGTCGGCGATGCGATCGAACTGCGTGCTGGTTGTCGCGTTGGGCAGAATGTCCGAGATTCGTGCACGCACAATCACGTCGGCAACCACGCCAACATCCTCAACCAGCTGGCCGGCGTTGCGGCCGTTGCGGATCGACTGGCGCACTCCTGCTGACAGACGGTTGCCAAACACGCTGGCGCCGACAGTCAGGTCAGACACAAACGGCAGAGCGCGGAAGTCGGTCGGGTTGCGCGTGATCAGCTCGTTGTGGTTGATGATGTTGGCACCGCCGGCACCAGTGCGGCCGTCCTCGCCAAAGATAATGCCCGTGCCGGACCCCTGGATCGATGCGGACAGACGGTCGCAGGCCGAGTAGCAGCGGCCGTTGTTGAACACGCCAACGGGCTTGAGATACACCTGGCCAAAGGCGTTGAGACGCGCAAACGAGTCAAACAGGCCGAGCTCCGTGTACTTGGAGCCTGCACGCGTGCGGCGGTACGCGTCGGCCCACGGGTCGCCAACAGGTGCATTGTCGACAAAGACACGGCGCATGACATTGTTGTACAGGAAGCGTGCACCGTATGGCTGGAAGTCGGCCTGGAAGAACTGCGGGATCGCCATCGAGTAGAAGATGGAGCCACCGCCGTTGTCGCGCAAATCAATCACGACGGCATTGGTGTCCTTGAGCTCGACAGCGAGCAGACTGCGGATGGTGCGCAGCGCAGTGTCGTCACTGGTCGTCGGAGTAAAGTCGTCAAGACGCAGCACGCCGAGGTTCTTGCCAAGTGGGTCCCAGATGCCCCACGACAGACCGCCGGTTGTGGTGGGGTTGAGCGAAACGGGCCCGAGATCGAGATCCGCCAGGGCTTCCTTCTTAAAGTCAAGGGCTGGCGACTCGATCATGTCCATGGGACGCTTGAACGGGTTGGGGGCAGGGGCGGCTGCGACCGGGGCAGGCGGAGCAGGAGCGGTTCTTGCAGCAGCCAGTTCGGCAGCAGTCGCGCCAGGGACGGGTCTTCCCGTGAGGCGTCTGTACAGGGCCGTGGTGGCGGTCCAGCAATCGCCGTTGCGCGACGTGACGTAGGGGATGACGGTCGTGTACGTCTGACCGGTGGCACGCGATCTGAACGTGAACGTGATCGTGTCGTCAGCGGGCAGGCGGTTGACCGAGCCAGGCACGACGCTCAAAAAGTCGATGCCGCGACGCTGGCCGCCAAAGTTGTTGGCGCCACCACCCGACTTGAACTGGTTCTTGCGGAACCACTGATGTGCCGTGTCAGCACGCCGTCGCATCCACAACACAGACAGCAACACGCAGACAACGCAGCCCTACCTCGATAAACGAGTCGCCGTTGACAGCGAGCAGATCGTCACCAATGGCGATCCTGTTAAAATCAGCGCCAAGCAGGGCCGTCACGCCTGACCGCACGTCCTTGCGCGCAACAGCGACACGCGGGTCGTTCTCGATGTCGGCGCTCTCGAGGAACTCAAAGTACACGCCAGTGGTGGCCGAGAAGCAGCGGTGCGGACCGGCAGTGAAGAAGCGAGTGTGCAGGTCACGCAGCTGTGCGAAAGCGTCGACCAGACGCAGCTGGAGGTCTGCGTCGGAAATGGACGAGATGTTCGCACGCAGGCTGCGCACAATGGGGAACGGATCGGCCGCGGCACCGTAGTTGGTGAGCTTGGACTCGTAGTTGACCCAGACCTGCATCCAGCCGTGGAGTAGATGCGATGATGATGATGGTGGTGGTGGTGGTGGTGGTTGGTTGGTGGTGGTGGTGCACATGAGCTGTAAGTTCAAGAACGTCTGCGAGGCGGTGGAATGCAGTGCACAACAGCAAACAGGATGTACCTGGCCGAGAACGTTCTCGACCTGGCCGAGAAGGATGTTTCGCTCAGAAGGGTTGTATGGCAGGAACGCCGAGAATCGGCCAGCTTGGCGGTCGGCAGCCAGAGTGTTGAAGGTGGGCGGTGTTTGGGCCGCACTGGACGTGGCGAGCGCGGCTACGGCAGCGGCAACAGCGAGGAACTGCATCGGATCTGTCTTGTTTTGCGTGTGATGCGGGCGCTGGATGGTGCATTCTCAGCGGGGCTCGATGCCGCCTTTTCACTGTCGTGCGCCTCACGCAACCCCTGCTGCACCCCAGAGCGAGTTCCGGTCTCCTCCTGCTGCTGTGCTCCTGGTGCACATGTCTTTCTTGTGTCACTTGCATTGCCGCGTGTGGCAAGGCGTGGAGCGACCGCGTTTTCATGGGTCGCTTGCACGTGAACACGGGTATCGGCGAGTGACTAATACTCCGCCTGTGGCAAGATGCTGGATCTCGACCAGGGCTTGTGTCGTCACTCCCAACACATTGCATCGGCTGGATGGCGTCATGGGCATCCGCATTGTTCAAGCGGAGAATTCTCATGCAGAGCGACTCGAACGGTCTAGCTGACTCGATGGACACGAATGTGCAGAGACGAGAGAGTGCGCACTTGCGTGGCAACGACGGGGACGCAATGACGGCGCCAACAACTGCGAGAGCAGAGCGGGCGAGCAAGTGGGCGGCCAGGCGGATGATCCAAAGAGAGCAAATGGCGGGGATTCATTCACTTGCATCTCCTGCTGCTGCTCTGAGCGACGGGCTGGCTGCCGAGACAAGCGAATGCTGTGGAGCGGCTGGCGCGGCAGGCAGAGTCGGTGCAGCTGCAAAGATGGCAGCCAGCAGCGACGGGTCGGCATACGACTTGGTGGGGCTGTTGGTGACGGCTGCCACTGCAGAGTATCCCGTTGTCGACGGCGGCGAGATGGACAGTGCAAGGTTGCTATGCTGCTGAAATGGCTCTGGCAGTGGATGCGACACAGGGCGGTTCTCGGTATCGCTGCGATTGATGCTTTGGGTGCCTTGCTTGGTGACGGGTGCAGGCCGTCCAACGGCGCGCCGGTTTCGTGCAATGAAGACTGCCGATGCGTGCTCAGCTGTGTGGAGCTCGCCGACGACGCAAATGCTGCTCCAGCCTCGGACTGCAGGGCAGCCACAATGGCATCGAGCCCCGTGAGCATGCCCCCCATCGGTGGCATCGTCTGCTGCTGCTGCTGCTCATTCGAGTGCGTCGTCAATGCCACGGCTGCATCCACCACAATCTGCGTCTCGCTCATGCCGGCTGGTCCTGCTGAAAGTGGCGGACGCGACGGACGCGACTGACGCGGATTGCCGGACCGCGACTTGGCTGCCAGAGGCGACCTGCATGGCGATGACTGCGCCGATGACTGTCCAGATGCCAGCGTAGATGTCTGCAGCTTGTGCGGGACAGACTGTACATGCCCATTCGCGGATGCCTTGCTGGTCGGCAACCCCGGTGCTGCTGGCGCTGCTTTCGTTGCAGTCTTGGATGTGGCCGTCTTTGGTGCCGTTGCTGATTTCGATCGATCTGTCTTGGGTTTCTTGACAGGCGTGGCAGGCGTGCTTGCAGTCAGGTCCGCGGCCCGCTTCCGCCGCTTGCGCGTGCAGTTGGCACACACAAAGACCTTGGCCTGCCACTCGTCAATGTTGATCTCGATGGCCATTGTGATGGCAATTTCGAGCTTCGGCGTGGAATGCAGCCGATATGCTGCCACACGTTGCAATCTTCGCACGCGACAATGGGAGTACCATCTGTGCAGATCGGCAGGCCGAGTCAGGTGTTGATTCCGACACGCTACCACAAGCATGACTTACCGTCAATGTTTTGTCCCTTGAGTCCACAGCGGCAGTTGAATAACCACGACTCTTCCTCGTCCTGCACTGGCGCGGACTCTGGCGGTAGTGCCTCCATGGTGGTCGCAGCCGTGATGGGCATTGCAGCCGTACTGGACGGCCTAGTATGTCGGATGCAAGGGCCGATTCTGGGTTGCGTTCAGGCTGCTTGGCTTGATCGACCTTCATGGCGTGTACATCATCCGGCACGATATTGGCAGGATGTATAGGAACATGCTCGCTCTTGACCTGATGGCCGTCGACGGGATCAGTACAAGGAGACGACGATGATGGCTGGCTGGGTGAAATGCCCCGGCTGCTGGTGTCTGCGTCAGCCATTAATGGATGCCGCCCTCGCTTGATAAGCATCGCCTCTCTATTCTTGGCAATGCGCAGTTCACGCTCCTCGCGGCGACGCTCGCGCTCTTCCTCGCGTGCTTTGCGAGCAGCCTCTTGAGCAATCTTTTCCTGCAAGGAGACACAGTGTCAGTTGACATTGCTGCTCTTCTGTTGGGCTGTCGAGGAGAATCGGTACTTACCGCTTCGCGTCTCCTTGCCTCTTGCTCGCGTTTCTCCGGCGGCTGTCATGGCTTTGCCTGCTTCTGCCATGGCCGCGTTTGCAGCCTCGGCTGTCTCGGCAGCTAATTGCCGAGCCGCGTCAGGGGAAGACATAGATGATGCTTCCTGGGACTTTCTTTGCCTGCGCTGCTCGTCGGCCTCTTTCTTCAGCCGCTCTTCTTCCTCCATCTGATGACTTGGCGCATCTGCAGCCGCGACGATCTCTTGCGATTCATGAGTGCCTCTTCTAGGCGTTTCTTTTCTTCAAGTGCCTATGATTTGGTTGCCGACACACGTGTCAGACACATTCACATACACCACCACTCTCGTTCGCTGGGGGTTACCTTGAACTCTTTGGACACGCTTGGAACGGCATCCTCTATCAGATACTGGTAAAAGGCTTGTTCGTCAGGATGGTCGGATCCCTCAAAGCGTTTCGCCAATGCGTGCCAGTCAGAGGCTGTCCTGCAAACCTGCCATCCGCCATTCCAACATACCATGTGAATGAGCTCGTTACGGCTAATGATCCAGCCAGTCTATCCCTTACCAGGACCCAGTTTGAGGAAGGCATCGCATCACCAAAACTTTCCTCGTCGCCAGCTGGTGCCTTTTTGTGAGGCTTGCTTGACCGTCTTCGCTTCTTTCCCCGTCTAGACGGAGCACGTTTCTGCTCACGCTCCAAGTACAGCCGATTGTCTGCACCAACCACATAGCGTCAGCTGCATCAAACTCGTGCGAGCCAAGGACGCAACACACCATCAAAAAGAAAGTATGTGTTTCCTTCAGCATCAAAGCCAACAGGCTCAATTCGCTGTACATCCAATGCCACACGGTCAGCCCTGTACTGAGCAGTGCCATGTGATCGGTTTGCGTGGCATACCCAGTTGACCGCTTCGTCTTCCTTGGGAGACATGGTGGGCTTGAACTCCTCAGGGCGTTCCAGCTGCCATTCGCACAGATGGTGGAGAACAAGGACCTGCCGAGCTTGTTGTGAGCAAACGTGCGAGCAACACGTGCAAACACGACGCATCAATACCTTTGTCCTCAGTGGCAAGGATGCATACTGCAAGCCATCCACGTATGTGAACAAGGCAGCGGCATGCCTGCAGCTGCCACGATCCACCTCGTCGCTGTCTTCATCATCGCCGTCCTTGTCCATGTCGAGACGCTTCCTGAACTCGGCATCAAATCTCTGGAGCCAAGTGCTGGGTCTGTGTCCACAATAAGATGGTAAGTATGGCAGGGAAGATGCCCACATGGCCATGGCCCAGCAACAGCACTTACTCGACGGACGGGTCGTTGGCAGCGAAGCGCAGCATCTGGACCTGCAGGTCGGGCAGCCAAGCCGTGGGAGGGCCGCCCAGCAAGCACGCCTCGAGATGCTGGATGTAAACCGAATGCGCACATCCACAGCCACGCCGCGTCCAGAAACGAATGCCAACGGACCGTGTCGAGAGGCGGTTGGAAGCAAGGCCGTCAGCAGGCGGCCACACAACAGAGTGGCAGACCGAGTGGCAGGACCGCTGACAGCCAGCCAGCCCGCCATGCCCGTGCCGTACCTCTGTGTCAAAGTCGTCCATGCCAAAGCCGTCGCAGAACAGGTGCATAAACTGCGCAACGGCAGCAAACTCCCACCACGACCGCAGCTGCTCGACCGTCTCTGGCGCTCGCTCCTGCTGCTGCTCCCGCTCCTGAAGAGGCTCCTTGGCATCGGCATCGGCATCGGCATCGGCATCTGGCTGCTGCTCCGGCTCTTGCTGAGCATCCGCTGGTTGTTGTGTTGGCTCTGGTTGTTCAGAGGCCGAGTGCAGGCATGCAGAGCGTCAGCATGCAGCATGCAGGCTGCCCGCACTCGCCACGCCCGGCAGGCAGGCATGCATTCGTCTGCCTGCCCGTCTGTCTGTCTGTCTATCGGCCGTCTGTGTCTGCCCGCATGCCACCCACCAGCTGTACCGGCCGTCTCGACCATCCGTCTCTTTGTCGAATCGCCGGAAAGCTGACTCATGAATCACGACGAAGACGACAAGCCTGCGGCTGCACCAGCGCCAGTTGCGCTCTTCAAGCGAGGCCGCGGCGGTGCTGCCAAGGCTGCGCTGCGCAACAAGCGGCAGAAGCTGTCCGACGACGAGGATGCCGGCGCCGGCTCCGGCCAGCAGCCGTCCGGCTCGTCGCTGTCGGCGTCCGACCTCATGCGCATGAAGAAGGACAAGCTCAAGAGCGCTTCTGTTCTGTCGACGGCATCGTCCTCCACAGCCGGCAGCAAGGGCCGCTCGTCGCTCGCCGCGGCCACCTCTGCGGCAGAGACGCACCCCACTGCCCTAACGCAGGACATCTCTTTCAAGGCGTCGGGAACGGCTGCCTCGCTTGTCCACAACAGCGCGACGAGAACCCTGGACGTGGATGGTGCCGACGACGATGACAACGATGCCGATGCTGGCCGCATCCTTGCGGGCGACGATGCCGAGCGTGCTGGCGGCGATCTGTACAAGGGCATGGGCGGATACAAGGAGTATGTCAACCGCAAGACGGAAAAGGTCACGCAGTCGAACGCCGGCGGCATTCGCGCCGGGCCGCTGCGAGGAACGACGAATGTGCGCATCAGCTCCCGGTTCGACTACCAGCCGGATATCTGCAAAGACTACAAGGAGACTGGATACTGCCTGAGCGAGGACTCGCAGCTCCTGACGAGTGCCGGCTTCCTCTTCCTCGATGAGTACCTCTCCGTGCGCGATCGCGTGCTTGTTGGAGCATTCAACGCTCAGAGCAACTCTCTCGTTTACGAGCATCCGTCGGGGCCGGTCACCGTCATCCCAGCGCGCCAGCAGAAGATGGTGCAGTTCATGCAAGCCTCGATGGACTCGCAATTTGACGGCACCGAATGCGGCCAGTCGGCGTCTGATCCAGCATCAGGAATGGATCGTGGAGCGCTGGATGTGCACCGCAACAATGTCTCGCTGCTCGTGACGCCTGAGCACACAATGTATCTCGCGACAGGAAAACGCGAGCCGATGTGCAGCTTGACCCACTGGGACAGCGAGGCCGACGTCAATGCGGCCAAGACAAGCGGCGGCAGTGCGTTCAAGGCAATGACAGCCGCGGCGGCGCTCGACTACGCGCGCGCCGACAGCCTCGCGATGATGAAGCTGGTCGCGTCTGCATCCAACGGCATTCAGCTCGACGACGCCAGCACTCCACTTCTGCCTTTCATTGCAGCACTCCGCCTTGCAAACGAAACGCAGGTGCTTGCCTTTCTCAAGCTGCTCGGCTATTGGCTGGGCAGCGGCCATCTCGAGTACTCAAGCCCTAATGACACGTCTGCGCGCGCCATCTGCTTCTCGCTCTCCACGCCGCGCGACATTGCCTTCCTGCACGTGACTTTCGAGGACCTCGGCCTTGTAGAAGGCCGCGACTGGCGCTTTATCGCCAACATCGGCGAGCAGTTCAGGGTCGACATCTTTACAGAGTGCTACGTGACGCTCTTTTTTGACGAGTACGGCCACAAAGCGTCTACCGCACGTTCGGTCAACAAGGAGGTGAGAGCGTCACACAAAGTGTTCTTGGCCTCGCTTTATTGTTGCCCTCGTCAGCAGCGACTGACACAAGCCACCAACACCAATCCCTCCTCCTCCCACCATGGCCTCTTGCAGAGTAAGCGCATCCAACCACTAGAGCAGTCAACCGAGGAAAGCGGCATGACGGCGGCAGCTGAGACAAAAACGACGGGCGATTTGCACGGTATTGCTGGCGATGACCGGATTGTGCACGTCGAATCCAAGGACATCAAATCGCCAAAGTGGATGCCGAACTGGGCTTGGCTCCTGAGCAAGGATCGCGCGCGTGCGCTTCTCGCCGGGCTCTGCATGGCAGACGGCAAAGAGGCGGGCAACGCCAACAGGATCTGGACATCGTCGCCGCGTTTCCGTGACGAGATTGTGCGTCTCGCGCTGCACGCTGGCTACACTTCGCATTTCAACGCCGAGCACTTTGCAGGCGAGTCCCGCGGCTTGGCCACCGCTACGGCCACGGCCACGCAAGCTCATGCCGCAACGCATGATTCGTGGACAGTCGACTACACGGACGAACTGCTCAACCCGAGTGTCGCGCAGCCTGTGCTCCACGCCCAGCGCGATGTAAAGGAGGTCGACTACTCGGGCCGCACATGGTGCGTCACCGTGCCATCATCGCGAATCTTTGTGCGTCGCGCCGTTGCCAGTGCGGACGGAGCTGTGCTGTACGCCTCTCGCCCGGTCGTCGTGGGCAACTGTGGCTATGGCGATTCTTGCAAGTTTATGCACGATCGTGGCGACTACAAGGCTGGCTGGCAGCTCGACAAGGAGTGGGACGCGCAGCAGCTCAGCAAGCAGGCAGAGCTCGATCCCAACCGGTTCCTCATCAACAGCGACGACGAGGACGACGGTGGCTCTGGCGTCAAAAAGTCAAAGGACGAAGACGATGTGGACAGTGACGACGATCTGCCGTTTGCCTGCCTTATCTGCCGAAACCCATTCAAGAACCCAGTCGTGACCAAGTGCAACCACTACTTTGACGAAAAGTGCGCCATCAGTCACTATGTCAAGACGCCAAAGTGCTTTGCATGCGGCGCCAACACCGCCGGCGTGTTCAATGTCGCCAAGGACCTCGTCGCCAAACTTGAAGCCAAGAAGAAGCGAATGGCCGAGCGCGAGGCTGAGATCAAGGCGTCCATGGTCAATGATAATCCAGACGCTGATGACGACGACCAAGAAGCCGGCGACGACAATCAAACCACGGCAGCAGACGATGAATAAACAGTGCATCCATGCATGCCTCTTCTCTGTATGCTACAACGAGTGAGGAGAGGTTGATGATGTTCATGATGTACGCCCTGCTCCTGTACCAGTGGCGCGCACACAAGATCCGCACTCGCGATGCCGGCCCGTACGACGACCGCACTGGCCCCACTGTGCTGGTCATTGTGCTCTTCTTTGCGGTCATGACCAACTTCTACCTCAAGTTCACCACCCACTGATCTGCCCCCCGTTCTGACGCCGTTTACTGCCCACTCGCACACCGCCTGCTTTGTCGGGCGGCATCTAGAGCAGTGCTATCTATCACCACATCATCATTATTGCATTCCAATGAATCCACCATCCTTGACAACAATACAATCAAGTGCGTCTTTGGCATGCCCTCATGCGTCCATCAAGGCTGGCAATGGCGAGATGCATGCAGCCTGCAAGGGCGATGCCTGGAAGCTCGCGTGTCTGCCCTGTCGCGCGGCCAATCAGAGCAGGCGATGATGTCACTCGGGTCTGGTGCGAGATGCCTGCAGCATCACATGTGAGCTCTCTGAGACGCAAAAAGCCAATCAGGCGTCACTGGCAATCAGCGTAAAAGCACGGCAGTCTGCCCCTTCCATCTTCTGCAGACTTTGTGTCATCAAGAGTCAAGACAAGCAAGCAGCAATGGGTGTCACATGCTCATGCCTCGAATCGGTCGACGGACCCGTCGCAAAGGCCGCCCAGTCTATGAGCCGCTGGCGCGACATTGCCAGCAAGTTTGGTCGTCGCAAGACCGCTGCCCCTGCCGCCGCCATGCCGTCCGCCTCGACCGATGCTGCCGCGCCATCTGCGCAGTCGACCGTTCGTGTCGCTTTCAAGGACGGCGCGATCGAAACTGGCGGCCACGACCTGCCAGCTCGTGCTGCCAAGATCGAGTGTCAAGGGCAGCCGACCGCCAGTCTTGATGCAGCTCAGACTGCGACGCGGGCCGTCGTTCTTTATGTGCCGCCCATTTGGCCGTCTCTGTCGATGGACGCCGACGCACCGGCCGATGCCAAGCAAGAAGCCTTCACGTGTGCGGTGGATGCCATCTCGTTGCCCGTCATCGCAAGCCAGGACTCGTCTCGCACGCTTGACGGCGACATTGCGGCGACAGCCGTCACAGAGCCAATCGCGGCAAATGACGGCTACGACGCGTCACGCGAAATGGCCGACATTCCCAGCGCGTGCCTGGCCCCAAACGGCATCGTTGTCGTTTTCAAGTCGCCGCTCTGGCCGACCCCGCCAACGGCAGCCTTCACTGCTGCTCCTGCTACTGCCACCACCGCCATCTCAACCACGGCACCTGCAACGGTCGCGGTCGGGGTCGCGGTCACTGCTGTGGACGCACCCACACCCACACTCGCCGCAAAGGCTGCCGTCCTTGGTCGCAACGTCGTCGCAGGTTTCCACACGCTTCCCGACAATCTGCGCATCCGTATTTTCGAGCATGCAGGCGGC
This sequence comes from Entophlyctis helioformis, assembly GCA_025526915.1. Taxonomy (NCBI): domain Eukaryota; kingdom Fungi; phylum Chytridiomycota; class Chytridiomycetes; order Chytridiales; family Chytriomycetaceae; genus Entophlyctis; species Entophlyctis helioformis. The sequence goes on along the minus strand of JAHLKH010000142.1, from coordinate 39,140 downwards.
CTGACTCGCTTCCTGAACCGCCACCAAACCAACCCGACCGCATCGGATATCGCGGCGCTCTGGCAAGAGGCGATCAAGACCGACTGGCAAGGAGACCTCGCTCGCATCCCGGATGTCCAGTTTGTGCTCGGCGGCTGGCCGCATGCCAACCACCGCGATTCGAGACGTCTGGATCTCGCGCTCGTCCAGTCTCGCAGCATGCACAAGCGACTGTGCCGTCGTTTCGCACAAGGCATGATGTTCCATGCCAGGAAGTCGGGCGGTCCAGCCAGCAGCACCGGCACGCCGTCAACACTCGAGGCCGATTGCCAGGAACTCGAGACGCCCTCAACGACTACGAGCCGATGCAAGTGGTCCACTTGATTGGCCACCAAGGAGCGCGGCTTCACCACATTGCCATGCGCAACTGCTGGTTCGACCTGCTCGACTTTTCACGCCCGATCGGTCTTGGGTGGATGGCAATCGAGTCTGGCTGCGCTGGCCTGCTCAAGCACCTGGTCGACAACCACGGCATCAGTCTGCTGCGGTATGGCGGGGAAAGCATCAAGGCCATTGACCTCGCAGCACGATCAGGCTCGGTGGCGGTTGTCGAGATGCTGCACGCCGCAGGGAACGAGGGATGCTCAGCGGTGGCATTGGAGCGCGCGGCGGCTCGCGGCGACCTCGACATGGCCGTCTGGCTCGTCACCCACCGCGACGGAATCTGCACACGGCGTGCATTGGATGCAGCACGGCGCAATGGCCATGCGCGTGTCGCTCAGTTCCTCCGCCATCGCCTGAGCCGTGGAGCTCTACCCGACTCGCTCGACGATGCAGCCATGCACTCGGACCTCAAGATGCTCCGGCTGTTGCACGCAAATGGAGCCAAGTGCTCCTCCCGCGCCATGGACTGGGCAGCACACTATGCAACCTGTCCATCATCAAGTTCCTGCACTCCGAGCGGCACGAGGGATGCACGGTGCGCGCGATTGACGGGGCAGCTGCCCAAGGCCATTACCACATCGTCAAATGGCTGCTTGCCAACCGCCACGAGGGCTTCACTATGGCTGCGATCCCAACGGAAGCACGCCTTACATCAAGGAGCTCCTATCCGCTCGCTCGTCCCTGGCCGCCACGACGACATGATTCGCCAGGTGGCGGGTCAGTGCACGCATGCCATTGAGGCTGCTGGCAGTGTTGGGGCCGGCCGCGCTTGACTGCGATTGGTGTCCAAGGAGAATGCTCAAGGCGTGTTCAAACAAGAGATGCCCCCATAGGCATGCAAGCCATTCGGCATCTTGATATCTCATTATCCGCCTACAACATGCCTGCTGCGAGTACGCAGCTCTCAGCACGCATCCAAGCACAAGAGACGCGCGAGGCAGCGCAGAGCACCTGCTCTTGAGGACGCAGCCCAGCCCCGACGCGCCGCCCGCGCCGTCTCGTCTGCTGCACGCGCGGCTCCGTGTGGCACTGCATGACCGTAATAGATTCATTATGCATTCGGCCCCTCATCCATCCCCCTTCGTCTGCCGCTGCCTCCACAGCCCCTGGATGCGCTGCATCTCCGCCTGCACGCCCGCATACTCGTCCATCATCGCCTGCACCTCTGCAAAGAACTCGTCGGGTGTGTCGGCCACGCCCGCTTCTGCAATCACGCGCATGGCGTCCTCGTCATCTTGCCCCTCCTCCCGTGCCGCACGCACTGCTGCCAGAAGCCTCTGTGCGAGCTCTTGCCTCTCCACAATCGCCTTGTGGAGCGTCATTTGCTTGCGGTTGCGTTGCTGGAGCGCGCGCATGAGCTGCTCGTCATCCATGTCGTCGAACGCCTTGGGCTCGTCCACAGCCGCAATGTCTGCAGGCAGATCATCACTGCTGTTTGAACCATCCTGGCCGTGTTGCGCGTCGCTGGTTGATCCAAGCCGGCCATTGGTTGCTGATGGTAGATGGCGAGAGCGACGAGAGCGGCCACGATCGCCGTCGTATTCGCTGTCGCTGCCGCTTGCCATGTGCTTGCCACGAGCGCCACTAACGACGGTATCCGAATCGACGTCCATCGGGGACTTGCTGTTGTCGCTGCTGCTGCCGCTGCCATTCCTGATCTTACCGCCGAGGCTGCTGTTTGCGGGCAGATGTCTATCATTCTCTAAATGCCGGTCCTGTCCAAGATGGCCGTCGCCCGATGACTGCTGCTTCTCGTCGCGCAACCGTGGTTGCGAGGCCGATCCACGCCCAGCTCCGACCAGCGGTGATATGGGTCCACTCCGTACTCCTGACTCAACAGTGCCAATAGGTGCCGACTCATCAGACAGATCCTGGCGTTGGGAAACCGCCGCTGCTGGATTGACTGGCTCAGATGCAGATGATGGACCAGAACTGGACCGCACCGGTGTTGCTGTTGATGGAGTCGGTGTGCTTGCTGCAGGTCGAGCTGCTCTTTGTTCTTGATCTATGAGGTGGTGGTTTGCCGTTGCTGCCGTTGCTGCCGCTGAAGCTGCTGTTGTGGTTGCTGATGCTGCAAGTGTTGAAGTTGGGTTACGTACATTGGATACAGGCTTGGAGAGTGGTACTGCTGTTGGTACTGATGCTTGCGTAGGCTGGGATGACTTCCGCTGTGTTGTAGGTGGTATAGATGGCGGTGTCGTGGTATCGGACTCTGCAGACTGATCAGGGCCGAGTGACGGTGAATTGGCCGGGCCGTTGGACGAGAGCTGGTTTCGCCGCAACTTGACTGGCTGTCCGCTTCTTCGAGCTGAAGATGCAGTGGTCGGTGTTGGGGTTGGGGTTGGGGTTGATGTCGGCGCTGGTGCTGGGGTCGGTGCTGGGGTCGATTGTGGCGTAGAGGGCCCTGACGTTAGAGTGCTGTCGCGTAGCTTGCGCATCTTGGACGATGTTTCCGAACTTCCGTTCATCGCTGTGCCCCAGCCAAGTTCGGCTGACTTGGGCGGAGAGGACGACGAGGATGCTGTTGACGTTGACAAGGAGCGCGACAGGCTCGATACGCCAACTGCTGCGGCCTCGGTAGATGCTGCTGCGGACGGCGACTGTTTGTCGCTTGTGCCGGTTGCCGCTTGTTTCCTTTGCGCAAGCGATCCTGGTGCCGATGTGCCGGACGGAGGCCTCACTGAAACATCTGGAGCCGGAGATGGAGCGGCAGTAGGGACAGCTGTCGGAGAAGCCGTTGGAGCAGCAGTTGAAAGAGAGGCAGAGGAAGAGGCAGATGCGGATGCGGAAAGCTGTTGCAATTGCTGCTGCTGCTCCAACAAGGACACTGGCTCTGCCAGCCGCCTCCGCTCTGGCGCGTCTTTGGCTACGCCAAGGCTGTCGAGCGCAATGTTGGCATTCTTGATGGCCTTTTCGCGGTCCAAGGGTGTGTAGTTCGTCCACTCGTATGGCGCCAGCTCGCGGTACGACTCGGACAGCAGCTGAAACGACGTGCTGTCTGCGAGCTGTGGCTTTGCAATCTGTGCGCGTGCGACACCATGCCAACGTCAGCAACGCCATAAATCCCATGCATGCAACCACCGGCAGTCGATCGCCTTGGGGTCGCACCTTGTTTAGCTCAGCCATGATGGACGCTTCAGGAAGCTTGAACTTTTTGGAGATGGCGTCGAGCTTCTGGGGTGCCGGCGCAAGAAAGTGGATCAGTTTCCGCCGCAGGCCCGTGTCCTGTGTGTATGCGACAGGCGGCTTGTTGCGACGGTTGATCGCGATGCCGTTCTTCTTGGAGGCCGACGACGCAGATCCAGCCGACCCCATTCCGAGGCCAGCACCCAGGCCCACGATGCCAGGCCCAGAGCCAGGCCTTGCGTTCTTGGACAGGCCGGATTTGGAGGGGCCAGTGGCGCCGTCGTCGTAGTACACGACGCTGCGCTCTGCTTTGGCCTGCCGCTCTGCATTGGTGAGGCTCTTGATGCGTTCGTTGCCGCCCATGCTGCTCGGCTTGACAAACAGCTTGTGCCGCACATCACCAACAAAGGACAGCGTGTCGGCAGGACCCGTGCCGTCCCTGCCTCCGTGGCCCAGCCTGTAGCACTCGACGGCGCTTGTTTCTGAATTGTGCATGAGCTGGATGTGGTCGCTGCCAATGTCGAGAGTCTGTCAGAGCAGCGGCGGCCCGCAGGCACAGGATCGCAGAGTCAGTCGTCATCATCCAAACAAAGCCAGCGAGCCGGCCAGCGAGCGAGCGAGCGATCGCGATGATGTGGCAGGCAAGGTGGCAGGCGTGAGACAGCGGCGAGCACAATGGGCAGCGTGCCATCTGCCGCACGGCCGCTGCCCCGTGCGATGCGGTGCGATGGCAGCCGTGCCACACGAGCAGGGCCTGCCCTTGCAGCACGCTGCACGCAGCCCATGGCACGCAGCACGCAGCACGCACCAGCGCATCCAGGTCCAACGTGAGGTCGATGTTTGGGTTGCTCTGCAGCCTCGCAAGCAGCTCCTTGTTCAGCTTGAAGGCCACAACTGGCGGCGGCGGCTGTCCCGCGGCCAGCGCCTGCTGCCACGATGCGGCGCCCGTCCCGCTGTGCCCGTTGGCAGCCCCGTTTGCAGCCCCGCCCGCAGCCCCGCTCGCGGCCCGCTGGACGTCCGTGGCCAGCCGCACGGCATATCGCTGGCTGTCGTCCAGCGCATCTGCCATCGGTGCGTTGACGTTTCGCTTGCGTTTGGCAAACACGGCGGAAATGAACGACAGCCGCTCGCTCGGCGCCAGCAAGGCCGCGCCAACAAGCCCGTCGCTCACCAGTGAGTGAAGCTGCACTGCTGCCGTTTGCCACCTGCTGTTGGCCTGCTGCTGCTGTGCTGCCATTGTGCTGCCCATGCACCAGCAGCCCGCTGACGCAGACGCCTGGCCTTTGCCTGCACTCCAGACGTCTCGATGGACGAGCAGTTTGTCGCCCACCTGCTCGAGGGCAGCGGCGTCGACTTCCAGGGCCTGGCCTCGCGGCTCAACTCCACGTACAGCGAGCTGTCCACGCTGTCGTCCGTCGCCAACACCTTCCGCCATGCTGCCACCCCTGGGACTGCCGGCCTCGGCGTCGGCGCTCTCGCCAGCTCCTCGTCCGACCGCCAGCAGCGCGTCTGGATGGACGCGCCGTCGCAGCAGTCGGCCAGCCCGTCCATCGTCAGCATGCCGGGCACTGCTGCCCTGCCGACCGGGAACCCCAGCAGCAACGCGCTGCTCCCTGCTCCCTCCTTTGCATCGCAGCCCGCACAGCTCCCACGACGCTCGCCGACACGCGGCTCGCCGAGCCAGCGTGTGCACAGCTCGCTGCCTGCCATCCCGCAGGAGAGCGACGTGTTTGACGACAGCGATCTGAACACTGCTTCTGGCGTTGGCGGCCGGTACCATCTTGCAAGCCGCAGCAACGATGGAAGCCGCACCAAGCCTGACGGCGGAAACAACGGCTCGGCATCCAATCGCATCCAGTTCCCGCAAGGACGCCATTCGACGGGCAGCAGCATTGACGACTCTGCCAAAGACGACATTGCCAAATTCATCATGCTCAAGAAGCAGAATGAGCTCCTTGAACTGGAGATTGAGCAGCAAACTCGGCTCAAAGAGCAGCAGCAGCAGCAAGCAACAGCAACAACAACAACAATCGCAGGAATCCTTTGCCGGCCAAGCTGGCTTTGATGGCTCTAGCCTTGACCAGTACTCGCGGCCCGTCCAGCTCAGCCAGCCACCGTCTCAACGACGACGCAATGACTCAAGCATTGTGGCTGAACAGCAGCAGCAGGCACTGTACCGCCAAGACACGTACAACTACTCGTCTGCCCGTGCCGGCTCGTCTCCTGATCTGCGTTTCCCTGATGCTCCAAACGGGAAAACAGGCCGCCTTGATCAGGCATTTGCGCCATTGTCCGATGCGCGAGCGTCTCAGTCCCAGTCGCGTCAGAGCCAGCAGCAGCAGAAGCAACAGTTGGACGTTAGCCGCAATGCCTCGCGAAGCCTGCTTGACCAAGATGGAGGACGCCGCATCGAGTCTTTCCGGCACATCTCTGCCAGTGTGGGCAGCCTCAACGACAAGGACGACCGGCACTCCGATCATCCTCTGTACGCGTCGGGCTCCATGCCGCAGATGACATCTCTCGCCAGTGACTGGGTTCGTCGCATGCTTTGCCAAGGCTTGCTGTGCCCTCAAAAGCCATCCAGCAACACCAACTAACGGACGAAGGCCCTTTGACAGAAAATACTGCAGGACGTCTCATCACACCTTGTGTCGTTTGGGATTCCGGCACTTCCAGAGCCTCTGCTTGTAGCATCGTCCGGTTCGACACATATCCCCGGCACGCTGAGCGAGACACAGGCCAAAGAGCTCCGCAATCTTGTCTTCACCATCACATCTCAAATCACCAAGAAGGAGCGGCTTGTGGATGACATCAAGCGAAAGCTGGAGCATGCGGAAGCGTCGTTGGCTCAAGCCAGATCTGCACAGTCTGCCACAATGTCGGCAACCAACGAGCTTGACAAGCTGCGTGCATCGCAGTCGTCGGCCAACCAGCAGGTCTCGTCCCTCACGGCTGAAGTCGCTGCAGCCAAGCAGGAGTGCGAGATGCTCCGCACCCAGCTCAGTAATGCAGCCAAGCAGTCCTCGGAAGACGGCACTGAGATCGAGCGGCTTCGGTTCCAGATCCAAGAGATGATGCATCAGCAGGATCAGACGCGCAGACGCGACTTGCAGACACTTGCTGACATGAAGCAAAAGTACGGCAGGTTCCACCAAGCATCCATCTCGTCCGTTGACCCTCTTGACAACTTTCTCGTTGAGGTCATTCGGGCATACGAGGCAAAGCTGGACGATGCACGCAAACAGGCTGCTGCATCTGCATCTGCATCTGCATCTGAACGCAACTCGGCGACGCTTCGATCTTCGCAGGCACAGCGGCACCAGCAGGACGGATCCATGAATGCAAATGGGGCTGAATCGGGTGTGAATGCATCGGCGAGGACACCGCCGAGACAGCGATCGTCAGAGACGAGAGCGTCAGTGTCAACTCCTGCTGCTATCCTTGCGGCTGAAGATGCCGAGCACATGAAGGCAAGTTGACTGGCCGATCTCCGGCTATGCATTCCATCCCCTCTGACTCTGGACTGCCCTTAGGAGCTCGAAAAGCAGCTGACCGCGGCCTTGGATGCGCTCGACGCGTCCCAACACGAAGTCGAGGTTCTCAAGCTCAAGCTGTTGAACACGAGCGGTAAAGTAGATCGGGATGCACACCGCACATCCAAGGGTAAGCGTGCAAGGCTGGCTCCTGAAAATCATGTTATACTTGGCATCGTATCTAACCGTGATTGCATCCTGCTAGGCCGCATTTCAACGCGGGAGCTCATCCAGCGCGACAAGCGTGTGTGGAAGAACAAGCTGACGTACATTGATGTCATCCCTGAAGAGCAGGCTCGCGAACTGCTCAAGGTAACGGCTAGCACGACGATTCTGCTGCTGGCTGGCAGGCTGAATAGCTGACTTGCCACATGGAACCCATGGCGACTGGACAGGACATGTGCCTCAAGCTTTCGGTCCAAAAAGTCGAACAGCTACCGTTTTGCATGGACCGCATTCGTCTTGTTCTGAAACTCATTGTGCAGCTGGAGAATGTGAGGTGATATGCATTGGCTCGTGTCTGGCAAGATGGCACGGCTCACCATAGTATGTAGTTTGTGCGCAGTGTGGATTCCATTGTCCGTGCACACACGATCGATGAAGAGGGTCTCCCTGGAAACGAAGATCGGGATGGTGGTTACGGTAACCAGACTGCACCTCGCAAGCTGACGTTTACGCTGGAAGTCATTCGCCAATGGGCCGAGTTGGCGTCCGACGCCGGAGACCTCAAGGCAAGCCACTTGGATGCATGCCGCGTTTATTGGCTCGAGTTGGTGCTGATCCAGTTGTGGCATTTTAACAGCGGTTTAGCGATGAATCCACGACCTGCTGCGCATCCAGCCTCGTTTAGGCAGCGACGCACACTGCATTGAAGAGATCCGGTCCATGGTGGCTGGTGTTGGGGGAGGCCTGCGTCGCCACCCTGCCTATCCAAACGTAAGAAGTGCTCTTGTTGCGCTTTAATCGCGCTGTGGCTGATCTGACACGACGTTGCCACTGCACGGCAGATGCCTGTGGATATTGCCCAGCAGGCCGCCAGCCACTTTTGCCAGCTGTACAGCTTGTCGATGCAGTCCCCAACGGCCATGATCTCGCAGATGAACACGCTGTTTGTGTTCCAAAAGGAGGTCGAAGACGGTACGGCACACGATACGTGCCTCATCCGTGGTTCCTGGAAACCTCCCTGACCATTGTGCTGTCCTGTGCAGGCCTTGACCGGCTCCGAAGTGCGCTGAATGTCGAGGGCAGTCTAAGGCCAGGAAGCGTGCTTGCGCGTGCCGCCAAGATCATCGAAGAGTCGGCAGACTGGCGCCGGAGTGTCGAGCAGGTCGTTGAAACGTCTCGATCTGTCCAGCTGGACGGTCTTGACACGCCTGCAAGCAACAACACTCGCGCTGCATCGCCTCGGCTTGGGTATGGCCTTGACAAGGATCATCCGTTGTATGGGCGTGCTGGTCGTGGACAGCAGCAGCACCATCAGCAGCAGCCACAGCAGCATCAGCAAGGAAACGCATCTGCAGCGACGAGATCAGCAAGTTACGCCATGGACACGCTGCAAGATCTGGATGCCAACGTGCAGGCGTATGTCGACCGCAGCAAGAGCCCGGTGTTGCAAGGAGCAGGAGCGAGCCGCCAGCAAGCCGCGCCATCGTCCAGCAGATCAGCCGCAGCCGGCCATGACGGCCGTATTGGCGGACTGAGTGGTGCAGATGGCGGCAACAGCAGCAGTGCGTGGCCAGCCACAACGCCTGCGTCGCACAAGTCGGCATCGCGGATGACTGGCGCTTGGACAGGCGGCAGCGAGACGACATCGCCCATGATCGACCAGTCGTATGGCCGCGCGCAGAAGCAGCCGTACACGATGGTCTCGCCACTGGATCGGCTGATGGGCAAGTCAGACCCGTCCGGCGACTACGACAGCAGCTTCCTGACGGCCTCGGATGTTGTTGGCCAGCAGTCCGCGTCTCGCATTCTGTGAATGAAAAGTGGGCTCGCCGACATGTCCGCACGTTGTCCGAAAGCGCGATTCGCAACCTTGAACGGAACATGTCCAGCAGACGAGCAGGCAGAAGTGCTGGCGGCGGCGACAAGTCGCGAGCAGCCAGACTGCAGCGGCTGCGGGAGCTGCGAGAGTCTGGGCAGACCGGCCTGCAGGACTACGAGGTGAGCATGGCCAGCATCTGTCCGTCTGCGCTTGGACAGGCGGCAAGTCTGCTTGTTCATCTGACCGTATCGCCGACTGCGACCTCAACCATGGCACGGCATGGCATGACCGCAGACCCAAGAGAGTGTGGACGTCTTTGAAGAAGTCACCGAGGAGGAGTACCGTGCCATTGCCAAGCGTGCTGCACTCAACGACTCGTTTGTGGTCGACGACCATGGCGAGGGCTACGCCGACGGCCTCGAGACTGGGACAATCCCCGATCGGACAACGAGTCTTCGGACGGCGACGACGCAGCAGATGGCGACGACGGCGACGACGGCCGCAAGCGCAGCAAGTCCAAGTCGGGCAAGGGAAGCTCCAAGAAGACGGGTACGCTGCTTGCTGCCGCACTCGTTTGCCTGCTCGTCCGCCGTCCCCTGTGCACCAGCACTGCTGTCTGTGTCGGCACTCATCTCTGACGCTGACCTGACAATCTGTCGACGGTGATGTGCAGGCAAGCGTCGGCGCGACGACCGTGACGGCAGGCCCGCGCAAGGCAACACTCTGACGGACATGTTCAGCAAGCAGTCCAAGTCTGCCAGCATGCGCTCCTCAGACAAACCCGTCGAGCCGGCCACAGCCGCATCGACTAACGACCTGCTTGCGTCCATCTTCCTCGACATGGACGAGCATCTCGAGAACAACCTGGGCAAGCGAACTCGCATCTCGCCGCCCAAGCCCGTCGGTCGCGGCGGCAGCAGCAGCTACTCGGCAATGGGCTTTGACGATGATGCCGGTGATGACAACTACGATCCGTATGCCGGCTCGTCGTCTCCGCTGCGTCCGCATTCCAAACAGCCGCAGTCGGCGCTGACGTCCAAGCCTGTTGCCGATCTCAGCGTCGCTGGTGCCGACCGCGTCACGACCACTGATGCTCCTGTAGTCATCGTCAAGAGCGAGTACAATGACGGCCCGACGACATCGTGGCCGTCAAGACGGATCCAGTCGCGGCCGACACCACCCACGACGACCACGACGATGCACTGTCTCACCCGCCGCTTCCGGTCAAGCAGGAACTCATTGTTCCCGCCGTGCAGGTGCGCAAGCTCCAGACCGCCGCAACCGGCCGCAAACCCACCAAGCTCGCAGCCGCCCACTTTCTTCCCAAGTTTGAGCGTGCCGAGACCGAGACGCCTGCCGTCACGGCAGGCGGTGCATCAACCGTCGTGTCCGCCTCGGATATGGCCGACTGCACCAACTGGAAGTCGGTCAAGGATTCGGTCAATGTGCGTGCATACAACGCGGGCGCTGAGGGTGGTGTCGATGGAAGCGGCAGCAACAGCAGCACTATGGGCCCGCAGAGTATCCTCGAAGCCGATGGCTCGCTCAACATGTTCTGGTTCGACTGCATGGAAAAGAACGGCGTGGTGTATCTGTTTGGCAAGGTTCGTATGCACGTGGCTATTTGCGTTGGTATGGCCATGGCAGCTGACACGCTGTGACGGGTGCAGGTCCTCCAAGCATCCACTGGCAAGTATGTCAGTTGCTGTCTGATTGTCAAGAACATCCAGCGGAACGTATTCCTCCTTCCGCGTCGCAAACGTCTGGATGGTACGCATGAATGCGTATCCCGACGTGCCAGGCGACGTGATCTGACAATGCACGTTACGCTGTGTTGCGGTAACAGACGCCGGTGTCGAGACGGACCGCCCGGTCGAGATTGGCGACGTGTACGAAGAGTTTGACCAGATCCGCAAGCACCACAAGATCACCGAGTACCTGTCCAACAAGGTCACCCGCAAATACGCGTTTGAGCTGTCGGATGTTCCCGACGAGTCCGAGTACCTCAAAGTCGTGTACCCCTTTTCTCGTAAGCCATCCTGTCACGTGCTGTGTCATCTGCAACAATCTGACCATGACGGTGTGTGTGTGTGCAACGGCCAGAGCCTGAGCTGCCCGCCAAGCTGTCGGGCAAGACGTTTAGCAGGGCTTTTGGCACCAACACGCGCATTCTCGAGCTGTTTATTCTCAAGCGCCGGCTCATGGGTCCCTGCTGGATCAACATCAAGAACGCTCAAGTCACAGCCGCGAATGTGGGTCTCTTTGCCAGGCTGTCCTCCCCGTCATCCATTCATCCGCTGTTGCTCGCATCTGACAGGACTCTCCCTATGGCCAGATCTCGTGGTGCAAGTTTGATGTGACCGTGACAGACCCCAAGGACGTCAAGACGTTCAGCGACGGCGATCCCAACGCACCCAAGCAAGCACCGCCCCTCGTGGTCATGAGTCTGTCGCTGCGCACCTACATGAACAAGGAGTCGCGTGCCAACGAGATTGTGGCGGTCAGTGCGCTCGTCTTCAACAACGGTACGCCAGACTCTGTTCATGCTCTTTGTGGTGTGCGTGTGCGTGTGCGGCTGCCCGGCTGATGATGCTCTGGTGGCGGAGGACAGTAAGCATCGAGAACGCGTCCACGGACCCCAATGCGAGTCGGTTCACGGCTGTGCGCCAGCTCAATGATATCCCGATCCCTGTCGAGTTTGGCGACCTGGCTGCCCGTGAGCAGGCTGTCATGCCGACCGTGCTTCCCAATGAGCGAGGACTGCTCAACCTGCTGATTGGTAGGTTTGTGCGTCCGACTGCGAGCCGCGCAGCCGCTGGTTGGCTAACTGTCTGTCTGTCTGGCTGGCTGACTGTCTGGCTCGTGCAACTGCAGCCAAGATCCATCTGTTCGATCCTGATGTCCTCGTTGGACACAACATTGTCGACTTTGACCTGGACGTGTTGCTGCACCGCATGAAGGCCAATCAAGTGTTGCACTGGTCGCGCATCGGCCGACTCAGACGCACAGTGTACGTTGGCTAGCTGCTGCTGCTGAGCAGTATGGCAGGTTTGCTGACACGGTCTGGTCGTGTGTCCAGGTGGCCGCAGCTGCAGGGTGGCGCCGGCGGTACAGGTGATTCGTCGTTTGCAGAGAAGCAGATTGCTTGCGGTCGCCTCATGTGCGACACTTACCGCGCCGCCCAGGTCAGCACGCGCATGGTGCATACATCCGTGTCACGGCCAGCTAGACTGGCTGACTGACGCTGGGCAACTGGACACCAAACAGGATCTCGTGAGAGCCAAGAGCTACAGTCTGACGTACCTGGCGGCCAACCTCCTCAAGATCGAGCGCCACAACATTGACTTTGAAAAGATCCCGACGTACTTTTGGAGCGGCCGCCAGCTGCTCGACATGATCCAGCACTGCGAGTTTGACACGTTCCTGACGTACCAGATCATGAACAAGCTGCAGGTCCTTCCGCTGACCAAGCAGCTCACGTGTCTGGCGGGCAACCTGTGGTCGCGCAGCTTGATGGGTGCGCGTGCAGAGCGCAACGAGTACCTGCTCCTGCACGAGTTCCATGCCAAAAAGTACATTTGCCCGGATCGCACCGCGTTTGGAAGCAACACGCTTGCAGATCAGTTGCACGACAATGACGGTATGCATCGTGTTGCATGCGGCACCGCTGTCTTGCTTGGACACGCGGTATCTGACTCGTGTTTGTCCCATCGCTATGCTGGCCGCCATCCTATCCGTATCTCCGTTCCCGCCCCATCCGACACAGACGAGCATGCCGATGGCGCAGCCGCAGGTGGCGCGGGAGGCAAAAAGGCAGGCAGACGCAAGGCAGCCTACGCAGGCGGTCTCGTGCTCGAGCCCAAGCGCGGCTTCTACGACAAGTACGTGCTGCTCCTGGATTTCAACAGTCTGTATCCGTCCATCATCCAAGAGTACAACATCTGCTTCACAACCGTGACGCGCACGTACGATGGCGAGGGTGACCATATGCCGGATCCGCCCGAGCCGACGGTCGCCAAGGGTATTCTGCCTAAACTGCTTGGCACGCTCGTTGACCGGCGTCGGCTTGTCAAGGGACTCATGAAAGACCCGCGCACAACGCCCGAAGAGCTTGCACAGGTGAAACTCTCGAGTGCCACACATCCCCCGTCACGCGAGCCTCTGTCCGTGTTCCGGATCTAACGCGGCAGTCTCCTCTGCATGCACACGAGCACAGTACGACATTCGACAAAAGGCGCTCAAGCTCACGGCCAACTCCATGTACGGCTGTCTCGGCTTCGCCCACTCGCGGTTCTACGCCAAACCGCTCGCGATGCTCATCACGGCCAAGGGCCGCGAGATTCTGCAGAGCACGGTCGACCTGGCGACGCAGTCTGAGCTCGAAGTCATTTACGGCGACACGGACTCGATCATGATCCACACAAACACGACGGACCTGGCGCAGGTCAAGCGCATGGGCCAGGAGCTCAAGCGCGCGGTCAACAAGCGCTACAACCTGCTCGAGATTGAGATGGACGGGTTCTACCAGCGCATGCTGCTGCTCATGAAGAAAAAGTATGCGGCGATCATGGTCGAGGAGATGAAGGACGGCACGCTCAAGACGACGCTCGAGACCAAGGGTCTGGACCTGGTGCGGCGAGACTGGTGTGGTCTCTCTGGCGACGCTTCCACGTGAGTTTTGTGGATGGATGGATGGATGATGTGCGCGTCTGTGCAGGACTTGGTGGCTAACGCTGGCAACGACTGCACAGGTACGTGCTCAACCAGATCTTTTCGGGCGAGAACCGCGAGGATGTTGTGGACCGAATCCACCAGTACCTGACCAAGCTCGGCGAAGAGGCACGCCAGGAGCTCATTCCCCTGGAAAAGTTTATCATCAACAAGGCACGCCGTGCTGTCTCGTCTGCTGCGTAGTGTCTGCGTGTTGGACCACATCGACCAGTGTGGCTGACGCTGTTGCCCTGCGTGTGCACATGTGTGGGACGACAGAGTCTGACCAAGAACCCGGAAGAGTATGCCGACAAGGGCAGCCAGCCGCATGTGCAGGTGGCACTGCAACTCAAAGCCCGGGGCATCAGTGCCAAGACGGGCGACACGATCCCGTACGTCATCTGCAAGGGCGAGGAGCAGCAAATGTCGCAGCGTGCGCGCCATCCCGAAGACGTGACTCGCGAAGGATCTACGGAAAAGATTGGTGGGCAGTGCTCTCTTCCCTCACCGATCGGCGGCCGATGCTCTCCTGCCGCCATGGGCTGGAATGCTGACACGAGCCCGCGTGTGGCAGATATCGAGTGGTATCTGAGCAACCAGGTCCATCCGCCCGTGTCGCGTCTGTGCCAGCCGATTGACGGCACGGACGCTGCCCGCATTGCAGACTGTCTTGGTAAGGCCGGTCCAGGACGAGCGGGGCCGAGGTGGAGAGATGCTCACCCACTGCCATGGAAACAGGACTGGATGTGGCCAAGTACCGCCAGCAGATTGCCAGCTCGATGGCCAGCGACGAACTGCTTGGAGGCGAAGTGTTTACTCTCGAGTCGCAGTTGACTGAGCAGGAGCGGTTCAAGGATGTCGTGCGATGGAAGCCACGATGTGTGCACTGCGACGAGGCACACGAGTTTACCGGTCTTGTTCGCTTTGAGGTGGGCAGTGTTGTGTCGACTGCTGCGTTTGTTCTGGGCTGTGCTGTCCGGATACTGATGCTGATGGTATGCGGACATGGTGAGCAGCAGCCTCAGCCGGCAACAAAGGAAGAGGAGAACAAGGAGAACGCAGGGCAAGTGGCAGGAGGATCGGGAAGCAAGATGCGTGTTGCGAGTGGGCTCGAGTGTCCCAACCCGCTGTGCCGACTGGAGATGCCGGTTGCATCGCTGGCCGTGCAGCTGCGGGTCGCACTGTGTGCACAGATGCGGGCGTATCTGGACCAAGGCGTCGTGTGCGATGACCCGTCGTGCCACACCAAGACACGCGCCACGTCCGTGTACGGCCGTCGCTGTCTGTTTGTTGGCTGCAAGGGCACGGTCTCGCTCCAGGTAAGCCGGTTGGTCTTGGTGCCGTGGCACACGACGATGCGGGAGGGATTGCAGGAGGGATGGCCGACTGACTCTTGTGTGTGTGTGCACGACGCAGTACTCGGACCGGTCGCTGTACCTGCAGATGCAGTACTACGAGAGTCTGCTTGACACGGCGTCTGTGACCAAGCGGCTCGAGAGTGGAGCCATTGAGGCAGATCTGGCGAGTGAGTCATGCAGCATTAAGCTTTCGGACTCACTGGACTTGGGACTGACTGGACTTGGGACTGACTGGACTTGGGACTGGCTGGCTGGCTGGTGCACAGGCCAAGCCAAGGGCATTCTGGTGCACGCCGTTGGGCACACGGAGCGGCTGCGGCAGCTGGTGGCACGGTACCTGGCCATAAACGCCCGCCGCTGGGTGGATCTGGGGCAGCTGTTTGCGTTTGGAGGTGCAGCGGGCGCGGCTGCCTAACGACGGAATGAATGGTTCTGCCAGTGACCGACAGCGCAGCAGCGAGCCCACCAGCAGCGAGCCTTTCCCGCGTGGCTGGCTGCATGAGGATGCATGAGGGATGCATACGAGGTGCATTGGACGGTGCATAAGAGGTGCATAAGAGGTGCATAAGAGGTGCATAGGACGGTGCAGCCATGCACTCGGCCTCTTGCATAAGCGTCACGGGGACAATGCGGGCAATGAGCCATCGCACGCGGTGCACGCGGTGCGGGTGCTGCTCAGCCACGTGGCACCTGCTCGTCCGACAGAGACAACGCAGACCGAGGCAGCGCAGACAGAGGCAGCGCAGACGGACGGCTGAGCAACTCTTCGGCCGAAAGACAGTCAGACACTGGCAGACACTGGCAGGCATTGGCAGGCAGGCAGAAGCCCGCGCACACGCGATCACACGCACTTCAGCCACAGAGCGAGTATAAAAGCTGGCGGCCCCCGCCCCTCGCACGCAGCCAGATCACTCAGATCAGCCCAGCTCCTCGCCATGCTCGCTCCTGCCAACCCCGCCAGCGTGCTCGACGTGCGTCTCGTCCGCCTGCCTGCCGTCGGCGGCCTGCTGGGCTGCGCTGCCCGCCCATGGCTGACCCTCGTGCTGACTCTTGTTTCCACCCTCCCATCTGCTCCATCGCCATCCCTGTCGCCATCGCCGTGGTGGTGGCTCTCCAGCACGACATCAAGACCAAGAAGCTCGTCGACCCAAAGACCGTCCACGCCGACCTGCACTACAAGGGCAAGACGTACAACGTCCCCACTGGCCTGTTCATCAACAACCAGTTCGTGCCCTCGGTCTCGGGCAAGAAGTTCCCGGCCGTCAACCCGTGAGTCGCCCCTTGTTTACCCGTCGGCCCTTTACCGCGGTGCACGTCACCCCCTCGCTTGCAGGCACTGATCTGGCCATCCAACCTCTCTGCACAGTGCTACCGGCAAGCACCTCCTTGAGTTCTTCGAGGGCGACAAGGCCGATGTCGACGCTGCCGTCAAGGCTGCCAAGGCCGCATTCAAGACTTGGGCCAAGTGAGTGCCACGCCGATCCTGTCATGCTGCTGCGTCTGCATCTACCTCCATGACTCACTCAACACCCCCATCCCTCTTGCGCATACTCAAGGACCCCGTCTGCCGACCGCGGCCGCCTGCTGTACAAGCTCGCCGATCTCATGGAGCGCGACATCCGTGAGCTCGCCGAGCTCGAGTCCCTGGACAACGGCAAGCCGGTCAAGGTTGCCCTCGCTGCAGACCTTCCCCTCTCCATCGGCTGTCTGCGCTACTACGCCGGATGGGCCGACAAGAACCACGGCCAGGTGGTCGACGTCCCCCCGACTTCCACACCTACACGCTCCACGAGCCGTACGGCGTTTGCGGGTTGTGCTGCCCTGGAACTTCCCTCTCCTGATGCTTGCCTGGAAGCTCGGCCCTCCCTCGCGTGCGGCAACACGGTCGTGGTCAAGACGTCCGAGAAGACCCCCATGACATCCCTCAAGGTCGCCCAGCTCGCTGTCGAGGCTGGCTTCCCTGCTGGTGTGATCAACATCATCTCTGGCTACGGCCCGACTGCCGGCGATGCCATTGCTCGCCACCCTGGTACGTTGCCTGCACTCTGCCTCCACGCTCTGCCTGTGTGGTCTCATGAACGCACGTCTGACGCGCCACTCTGAATGCGTCTGCTTTTCCGTTTACAGAGATCTCCAAGATCGCCTTCACTGGCTCGACTGCCGTTGGCCGCAAGATCGCCGTGGCTGCTGCAGAGACCAACCTCAAGAAGGTCACGCTCGAGCTCGGCGGCAAGTCGCCCAACATTGTGTTCCCTGACGCCGACCTCGACCTCGCTGTCAAGGCTGCCACCGGCGGCATCTTCTTCAACGCTGGCCAGTGCTGCTGTGCCGGCTCGCGTGTCTATGTGCACGAGGACGTGTACGACGAGTTTGTCGCCAAGTTCAAGGAGGCCACTTCGAGCATCAAGCTCGGTGATCCCTTTGACGAGTCGTCCGACCAGGGTGCTCTTGTTGACGACATCCAGTTCAACAGAGTGCTGGACTACATTGACATTGGCCGTCGCGAGGGTGCCACGATCGAGGTCGGCGGCGACCGTGTCGGCACCGAGGGCTTCTACGTCCAGCCGACGCTCATCACCGACGTCAGCGACGACATGCGCATTGCCAAGGAGGAGATCTTTGGCCCCGTTGTCTGTGCGCTCAAGTTCAAGACCGTCGACGAGGTGATTGAGCGTGCCAACAACTCCATCTACGGTCTTGCTGCCGGCATCCACACCAAGGACATCCGCACTGCTCTCAGGATGTCCGAGGCACTCCAGGCTGGCACGGTCTGGATCAACTGCTACAACATCTTCTTGAACCAGATGCCGTTTGGCGGCTTCAAGCAGTCTGGTGCCGGCCGCGAGCTTGGCTCGTACGGTCTGCAGGAGTACACCCAGATCAAGTCGGTCATGATCAACCTTGCCTGAACAATTGTGCATGCCCTGTCAATGAATTGCTTGTCAAACATGTCATGGCGCTGCATTGACCAAGTGGTTCGAAGGTGCGGCTCTCTGGCAGCCTTCTCATCACAGCCTGTGGAGATTCATCGAGTGGACAGCCTGGCAGAGGCGATCTGGTGTCCCCAAGGCACTCTGGCTGGCTCGCTGTCACGAGACTCCCCAGTCTCATTGTTCCATGCTTCACCTCGGTACGCCACCAAGGAACTGCATCCATTGTGGAGCGTGACCACTTGACCACGTCGTGGTGCTGCATCCACGACCGAGCGCGCCTCGCTCAGTCAGTACAAAAACGCCGCCATTCCCCAGCAACCTCTCGACAAGCAAGACACTTTACCGCCGCATCACCAAGATGACTGATACCATCGTCAAGCTCGAGTACAAGGGCCGAACGTACGACATCCCGACAGGCCTGTTCATCAACAACCAGTTTGTGCCCTCCATCTCGGGCAAGAAGTTCCCGGCCGTCAACCCGTGAGTTGGATTCCTGCGCGTGGATGTGCGCATAACACGAACTGATACTGATTGACTGACTGGATTCACTCCAATCCAATGCAGGGCAACGGGCAAGGTGTCCCTCGAGTTCTACGAGGGCGACAAGGCCGATGTGGACGCTGCCGTCAAGGCTGCCAAGGCCGCATTTAAGACCTGGGCCAAGTGAGTGCCATGCCGATCCTGTCATGCTGTTGCCATGGCTCACACAATCAGCCCGACCCTCTTGCACATACCCAAGGGTCCGCCTTCTGAGCGTGGTAAGCTGGTCTACAAGCTAGCCGATCTCATGGAGCGCGACATGCAGGTCCTTGCGGAGCTCGAGTCGCTCGACCAGGGCAAGCCAGTCAAGATCGCACTGGCCGTTGACCTCCCGATTGCGATTGGCGCTCTGCGCTACTACGCGGGATGGGCTGACAAGAACCACGGCCAGGTGGTCGACGTGTCGCCGGATCTGCACACCTACACTCTCCACCAACCGTACGGCGTCTGTGGTCAGATCGTTCCCTGGAACTTTCCCATCACGATGGTCGCCTGGAAGATCGCACCTGCCCTGGTTTGCGGCAACACGGTCGTGGTCAAGACGTCCGAGAAGACTCCCATGACGGCGCTTAAGATGGCGCAGCTTTCCATCGAGGCTGGCTTCCCGCCAGGCATTTTCAATGTCATTTCCGGCTACGGCCCGACTGCTGGTGAAGCTATCGTGCGCCACCCTGGTACGTTGCCTGCACTCGGCTCTTGCATGCTCTGTCTTTGGTCGCATTGGCCCACATCTGACGCCTTGGCCATTTTACAGATGTGTCCAAGGTTGCCTTTACTGGATCGACCCCGACTGGCCGCAGAATTGCGATCGCGGCTGCCGAGACCAACCTCAAGAAGGTGTCGCTGGAGCTCGGTGGCAAGTCGCCCAACATTGTGTTTGCGGACGCTGATGTGGACATGGCCGTCGCGGCCGCATTCGGCGGCATCTTCTTCAACGCCGGCCAAGTCTGTGCGGCCGGCTCGCGCGTGTTTGTGCACGAGGACATCCACGACCAGTTTGTCGCCAAGTTCAAGGTGCTCACGTCCAACTTCAAGGTTGGCGACCCCTTCGAGGCCGAGTTCGACCAGGGTGCTCTTGTCGACGAGATCCAGTTCAAGTCGGTCATGAACTACATCGACATTGGCCGCAAGGAAGGCGCGTGTGTCATGGCGGGCGGCGAGCGTGTCGGCACCGAGGGCTTCTACGTCCAGCCGACGCTCATCACCGACGTCAAGGACGACATGCGCATTGCCAAGGAGGAGATCTTTGGCCCGGTCGTGTGCGTGCTCAAGTTCAAGACGATGGAAGAGGTGATTGAGCGTGCCAACAGCTCCATTTACGGCCTTGCTGCCGGCGTGCACACCAAGGACATGAAGACGGCGCTCAAGATGTCCGAGGCGCTCGACGCGGGAACCGTGTGGATCAACACGTACGCCATGTTCCTCAACCAGATGCCGTTTGGCGGCTTCAAGCAGTCGGGCATTGGCCGCGAGCTCGGCTCGTACGGTCTGCGCGAGTACACGCAGGTCAAGTCGGTCATGATCAACATGGCTTGAGCCTCTCTTGTGGCCCTTGTGCAATGAACCCGATCCCATGGTTTGCCAAAGCATCGACAAGCAGGAGCAAGTGGCTGCCACACACGCCAAGACCGGCATCGGCCACCAGCAACAGCAGCAACAGTAGCAACAGCAGCAGCCGCCCGGCCAGTCGCACAGCCAGTCGCACAGCCAGCCACCCAGCAAGCCATGGCCAGGTTCTTCCGAGCCTGCCTCTTCTTGGCCAACACACTCGTCATTGTGTTGGGAGTGTCCCTCTGTGGCTTTTCCTCGGCCTTTCTTTCCAACGCCTCGCCCAACGCCGTGCGCACAGACCTGTTTCCCAAGGACGTCCTTTACGGTATGTGCAGCCCTCATTGTCTCGACCGGGCTGTGTGCAGCAGCAGTAGGACAGCAGCAGTGCAGCAGCAGAGTAGCAGAGCAGCAGAGTAGCAGAGCAGCAGAACGGCAAACGTCCATGCCCGGCCCGCTGGGCCGTGACTGCGACGACCATTTTGCGCTTTTGCTTGTTTGTGCTTTTGCCCGCTGCTTTTGTGCTTTCAATCGCATACCGCTGACCAGCCTCATCGACCTGCCACATCACCTCACAGGCTTCCTCACGCTGGGAATAGCGTGCCTGATTGTGAGTGCACACGGATGCTTCACCGGATACAAGGCGTCGCGCCCACACATGGTCGGCTTTGCCTCGCTGCTGCTCCTCATTGTCGCTGCGCAGATCCTGCTGGCGTTTGTGACGCTGTCGCACTCCCGGTCGCCGCTCGGCCCTGTTGCACAGATCTGGAACACCGCATCGCAGGCCGAGCGCGCTGAATTCGAGTCCTTCTTTGGCTGCTGCTCGCTCAACGGCCTGGCAGACAACCTGGGCAATAGCAGCAGCCCCACAAGCCAGCACCAGCCCGATGAAGACTTGGTAGCGGGCAGCCTGGCCGCTACATCTGCTGCATCTGCTGCATCCGCCGAGTCCTGCAGCGCTACGGGGCTGCCGCACTGCCTGCCGCTCATGGCGCACCACTGGGAGCTCCTCACGCGGACTGTGGGCCTTGTGATCCTTGTCCTGTCGCTCATCCCCGTCTCGGCCGTTGTGATCGCTGCCGGCCTGTGGATCAACACGGCTGCCAAGCCCAAGGGAGACCGTGTCAGCATCATCGGGTCCATCGACACGTTTGACGAGGCGTTTGTGATGCAGGCGGCAGAGCACAAGCGCTTTGAGCCTGGCACCGGCTCGAACGACGACGACCGATGACGACTTGAGCGACGATGACTCGCGCGACGACGCAGAGACTGATCCGAGCCGCACGAGGCCGCCGGTGCAGGCACCGGAACCTGCCGTGGCCACGCAGCCGGTGCAGCCACGCCCACAAGCAGGCGCCGCTCCTGCTCCTGCTCCACTCCTGCTCCCCACATTGTTGTCCATATGAGCTCTTCTGAACATTGAACGCCGTTTTTGCCCTTTCGTCGATCTGCGCCACAATGACGACCACGCTCGGCCTGTCCGACAAGCAGCTGGAACAGGTGCGGCCTTGCAGACAGGCTGCCATAGACAGGCTGCCATAGACAGGCTGCCACGCGCTCTCCCGACTCACACCTGCCGCTGTGCCTGCCAACGGCCCTGGCCTGCAGTTTGACCGCGACGGCTTCCTTGCCGTGCCAGACTTCTTCTCGCTGCAAGAGGCCGCCGAGCTCAAGGCCGCTGCTGCCCGGCAGCTGGATGCCATCGACCTCTCGACCCACCCCAAGACCCGCTTCGTGACGGGCGACGACCAGGGCAAGAAGAACGACGAGTACTTTCTCGGCAGCGGCGACAAGGTCTGCTCGTTCTTTGAGGTCGACGCCTTTGATGCCGAGGGCCGCCTCGTTGTCGACGACAAGGCCCGCGCCATCAACAAGATCGGCCACGGTGCGTGTGACCTTGTGCTGTGCCTTGCAGTTGTGGTCGTCGTCGTCGTCGTGGTCGTGGTGGCACTGGGCAATGTGGCTTACAGGATCAACTCCCGTGGACATGCAGCGCTCCACGATCTCGACCCCGTGTTCAAGGCGTTCTCGGTCAACGATCGGATCGCTGCCGTCATGCGCAGCCTCTCGTTCAAGGACCCCCGTGTCCTGCAGAGCATGCTCATCTTCAAGGTAACGCCATCCGTGCCCGTGTCTGTGCCCGTCGCGACTTGCCCACTCGAGGGTCGGTGCTGTCGTCGGCTTGCGCTGATTGCTAAAACTGCCTCCCGTGAGTGCACAGCAACCCAAGATCGGAGGAGAGGTGCCGCCGCACCAGGACTCGACGTTTCTGTACACGGACCCGCCATCGGCCGTTGGACTGTGGTTTGCCATGGAAGACTGCACCCTGGAGAATGGATGCATGTGGTTCCTGCCTGGATCGCACAAGAGTAGGCCCTGTATCGCATACTCTCCGCCGCGTCTCGCTCTCGTATGCTAACACGCAATCGCCCTGTCTCGTAGCTATCCCGATCTGGAAACGCATGGTACGCCGCGCAGACAATATGGGCACCGAGTTTATCCACATCGACACACCCGTGGCCGACCCGCCCGAGTCGGCGTATGTGAGCGTGCCGGTGAGTGCAGGCACGCTCGTGCTGATCCACGGCGCCGTGTACCACAAGTCGGGACACAACTATTCGGCCAAGAGCCGTTGGATCTACACGTTCCACTGCATCGAAGGCGACGAGGCTGGACACGTGTATCCCGCCAACAACTGGTAAGAGACATGCGGATGCGTGTGTGGTGCGTGTGCGTGGCGTGTGTTTGGAGACCCACTGTCCGTACTGGCCATGCTCAAACACGCTCGTGCACGCATCACAGGCTGCAGAGCCCCAACAAGCCGTTTACCAAACTGTATCCAGTAGCCCAAGCCCAATAAACACAGTGTACTCGGAGGATTCATTTCCATTGCAACAGACTCCGACTGTGCACATGCATCGACCCCGGCAGACAGAGGGGAGGCGGGAGAAGAGGGTAAAAATGGTGGTCAGAGGGCTAGCCGCACCTCGTCCATGGGCCGTGTCGCCAGATGCTTGAGCACGGCAAAGAGCTTGCCAGGCCCGCCCATGGTCGTCGGCACCTCGCGTATGCTCGCTTGCATGAAAACACGGTCCGGCATGGGCATCTGCTGGATGTGCAAGCTGGACATCACCGCCCGTTGCGCGTCATAGTCGGGCGTCCTGGTCGGATGCAGGTGCGTCATGTCCATGTACGGCGTCATGGCACTGGCCGGCTCTGCTGCACCGTCGCCCTGGTCGGCAGCAATGGCAGCGGCGGATGACGACGACACGCTCGCGAGCGGGTTATAGGACCCGCTGGGCCGCCAGATGACAATGATGCCTGACGCAAAGTTGTACCGGATGGGAACATGCACAACACCATTGTAGTCGGCGCTCTTGAACGATATCTGCGCGCAAGACACACGCGTCAGCAGACTCGTCGTGTTTCCATAACAGTATGGGCTGCCAGGAACTGGAGCTGGAGCAGGCTTACCAGAATGCTGATGCGCTCAACGTCGCGATCGACGCCAAAGGCTGGCGAGCCGACAGAACCAAGGAACTCGGGCAGTCCCGGCGGTACCGAAATGATCCACTCCACGTCGGCAATCGCCTTGACGTTGGTCTGCTGGGCAAACTTGCACTGGCACAGCGGCACCAGCTCGCGGAGTGCGAGGTTGGGCAGCAGAGCCAGCTGCGCAAACGACTTGAGCCATGCAAGCGAGTCGCGGCTCTCAATGGGCAGAGCATTGATCTGTCGCAAAAAGCACGCCGTGAGTTGTGTGAACAGGCGGCCAGTCATTCTGCTCTGTCATCAAGAGCGGACAACGTACCGCGTCCTTGAACTTGTCGGTCAAGGCTTTGCCGTCCGACTGCACTTGCTGAAGCACTTTGGGGTCTGTCACCTTGTCGCTGCCCCACCATCGGCCGTCAGTATGCGACTCCCTTTCGCCAGCGCCAAGGCAGCCAATCCACGCCGCTACCATACCTTTGGGCACAATGGCAATGATCCACTTGCCAGTCGCTTGCCCCATGATCGACACCTTGCAAGTTTCCGACGCAAACAACGCGCGCACGTTGCTCTCTTCAAACGTGCAATGCATGAGCGGGAGCGTCTTGAGATATGCGACCACGCCGTTCATGGCACAGAACACGTCAATCTGGCCCTCGATGGTCGCCACAACCGTGTCGACAAAGCTCAGGCTGCACAGGATGCCGTGGGGCAGAGGAACAATGGCGCCTGGGTCAGGTTCAGCCGCGCCAGCTCCCGCATGGGTGCCAGACGACGACGCCGAGGTGGATAACAACGTGGCAGATGCTTGCAGAACGCGCGTGCACAACAGACTGAGCAGTCCCTCGCGGCCCGCACGGATCTGGTCGCTCCCTTGCACCGGCATCGGCGGAGTGTCATTAAAGTCGACCAGCTGTCGCAACGTGCGCGCACTCCCAGCAGGCTGCGGTGTGGCTGCTTCGCCCAGAGACGGTGGCCACGAGCCAGCAGTGCGCGTCGAAAGCGATCCAAGACCCAGCTCGGCAGCCAGATCCGGCATGGCCGCGTCGAACATGAGAAACGCATTGGGTGGGCACAGGACAAACTCGAAGCCGTAGTTTTGCGCAATGTATGGAAACACGAGCCGGTAGTGTGTAAAGGACAGGACCTCCAGAGTCACGGCCGTCTGGCCAAGGGCATGGCGTCGACGCCTCATGCACTCAAGAGCAGACACCAGTCGCGACACGCGGTTTAGAGTCTGCCATGCCGTTCATCAGTTGACAGTGTCAGCAGCAGCAGCAGCAGCAGTGTACGGCGCGAGACAGCTGCAGCCGACTTGCCAGAATTAGGGGGAAAATAGTGCGTGTCTGGTTCAACATGTTGCTCGACAGATCAGCGAGAACAGCATGCTCGTCTGGCTTGCCATCAGCACGCTCGAAAGAGACCGCATATCGGCCCGGCTTGCTGACATCGCCAGAGAATGCAGAGTCGGTTTGCCAGCCTACTCGCAGGATCGTGCTGCCGCGCCACTCGACGACCACGGAGCGCAGGTCAGGAAAGACGGCCGTTGCGCCAATCTGTGTCAACTCGTCTGTGTATCTGGTCACTGCAGGCGTTGGGTTGCATGCAAGGATAAGCCATGTGCGTTCAAGTGCATGCATACTGAGCAACGCCGTGTCATGCTTACGTTGGGACATGAGGCGAAGCATGCTGCCTATGGCTCTAAACTCTGACACAAAGTGGGTGTTAAATCCGTTCACTGGGCACCTAAACGTGATAACATGGGTGACCGGATCGTACTCAGAGTGCTCGCCGACTGCAGCAACGCAGCACACTGGTCAGTGTCCGGCACAAACGACAAAGAGTCCAGAAAATATACCTTTGGTGAGAGTGGCGGTGGACGGCAGCAGCAATGTATGCACTCTCATCTTGGCAACCACAAACGGCGATCCAGCACTTGCAGCCGCATGCGTGTAAACGCCAGGTGCTCCTGGGACAGACCGCTCTTCCAAATACACAAAGATATCGCCAAGGCCATGCGGGTTGGACGAGCCAGACCGGGGATCAAGGGCGTTCGGATCAGCGCCGCCAGACGCCGCGGCCGCTGCTGCCATAGATGCCGCAATAGTCACTGACGACGTCGAGCGTCTCTTTGTGCCAGTAGCCGTGTTGGGCAAGATGGACTGCGCAGCAAGCGCACCGTTCTCTGGCTCAGGAGCTCGCGCATTGGGACAACAAGCTTGGGGTCCAGCCGCACGATCTGCGAGTCGCTCAAACCAAGCTGGCTCTTGGCAGTGGGTCCCGGAATGCCCGCACAAGGTATTGCACATGGAGGCCGCACGCCTCCAGCTGACCGACCAAGGCAGCAAAGGCAAACACGGATCTGTCGGTGCAAGAATGGGTCAGCAGCAGCGAGCCGACGCCATGCAATAACGGTTGCGCCTTAAACAGAGCCAACCGACCTGGATGAAGCTTGGATCATGGACAGGATTTCAAGGTCCATGCGCGGCCATGTCTCTGCAGAATGCGGCACGTGTGCCAGTTTGGCGCGCTTGGCGGAAGGCTCCTGGTCACCCAAACGACCAAATCCAGCATGCCTATCCACAGAGCTGCCCGAGTCGCCAAGCACATCCGAGGGCGTGACCGAGGACACGCTATACTCGATCTTCTTGGTGCGGGGCAGTGTCGGCTTGAGGCTGAGGATCCAGACACGAAACTCGGTTGCAGTCTGGTCTGTGGACGCTGCGCCATGGCTGATAGCTGCGCTGCCTTGCCGATCCGATCGCTTGCCTCCATCTGCAGCCATCAATTCTTCGCGCGACCCGGCCGCAACGGCGAGCAGGTGGTTTTCCTGGCCAGGAAAGCGCAGATGCACCAGCCGCACTTCGTCGGTCTGGAAGTCACGCAGTGGTGACTCGATGCCCATTTGAGCCAAGTTGATGACTTCAAATCCGAGGTACGATGCCGCAGTCTCGACTTGCTTGATGGTTGTCTATGATTGCCATTGTGAGCCAGTCAGTCCACCATCCAATCATTCAGTATCGCACACGCATGATAGCAATTGCTGAGCCATCCGCCAAGCCGAAACTCACAGCACGCCTCAGGTACAGAATGGCCTGCTTGGTATTGTTGATGTTGGCGTTGATGCGTGTCTCGACCATCTTGAGATCGCGCGCAATCGGGTCGACTTCTCCTTCAGGTGTTGCTGAAGCTGCGCCAGGGCCGCCGGCACCAGACCCGGCCACTCCAGCGCTCGATGCAGCCAAAGCACTCGCTGATACAACGCCAGATGTGCCATGCGGCATCGGGACGGCAAAGCCACCCACTGTTGTTGCTGCGGATCCACCGCCAGCAAGGTTGCCGAGGGCATTGTCGTCTGCAAGCTGCACAACAGCCAGTCCGGTCCGAGGATCAATGCCGAGCTTTACCCACTGCGAGGGTCTGTACATGACCATGAGCGATGCGGGTAGACGGCTTGGTCCAAAGGCAAAGAGCTTGCATCTGGCTGCTCGGATCCAGTGCGATCAGGCGACAGCAGGGGATCCTGGAATTGCACCATCTTGACATGCTCCTCGGTGAAGACGTGCTTGGACTCGTCCACGAGCAGGCCGCTTTTGCTGTCAGGTTTCTTGGCCGAAAGGACCACATTGCGCATGCGCTCGATCATGGTGCGCGACAGGTGGTCTGTCAGACTCAGGAGCAATCCTTCCAAATCCAGCGCATGCGGAGCCTGAATCCAATAGCAGTGGCGGTATGAGTGGCTGGCTGGCTGGCGAGACAGGAGCGGCCAGGCGTGCCAGCAAGTGCACCAACCAGCTGGAGATGAGACGGGATCTCCACCACGCGCTCTTGCTTGCCCAGGATACCGTACAGCGTAATGGCCAATCCTTGGGTCTCTGATTCTTCGGTAACTGCCCGAGTCAAAGATTCAAGTACTGATGGTTGGATGCCATCCGGAGCATCAGGCTCAGAGGCAGTCGGCAGAGACGGAGACGCCTTGTACGCCACAGCAACATGCAGTCTGTAAAACTCGCGATGTGCTGTACACCACACAGCTCAGTCAGTGGCTTGGCCTTGATGGCTAAACGGTTCGGTCGCGGAAACTCACAGCGATCGCCTGCCGCAGCATTCCAAAACTCCAGCTTGAGTTCCGAGTCAGTCGCGTTGAATGACATGTGACCCTGCCACCGCGTCTCTGCCAGATGCGCAGCCTGTGACGCCAGTATGTGGATCTGATACATGAGGCAGAACTTGTGCAGCTGGTCATAGACCTTGACAATCGGCCATGCGGCAGCGCCAGAATCGGCGAGTTTGCGCTGCAGTGAGTTTTTGAGAGTCTGCAGCTGGACAGGCTGCAGCCATGCTAATCCACCTGTCAAGTGCAAGCATGGACGTGTGAGTCTTGGATGGAAATGGCGCATCAAGTGGGCTCATGTGCTGCCTACCGCCATATCCAGTCGGTATGGAACGGGACAACACCTGGACATCGACCACGCGCCAGGGATGCGGCTGCAGGTTGGGCACGATCGTCAGGCTCACAGAAAACTCTCCCTGGACTGTAAACGTAACGCATCCCTTGTCTATGACGGCATCACGCACCGTCAGCAGCGCGATTGGCGTGTCTACGTTGCATGGACTGCGCAGCCGCGTTCAAGGCAAGCCACTCACCGATCTGCATGTTCTGGCGGAACGGGAGGGGAATGACCTCGTCGCACATGAGCCGCATGCGTATCATGTCTTGCAGCTTTGTGACAGTACTGGCCGTCTCTTCTGGCGAGAGCTGGTCGCTGGGTATAAGGTGTGTCTGTCGGTTGGTATGTGAGCATGGTATGCGAATGTCAGCATCGTCATGGATGTCGTGGCTGGAAATGCCCAGAGTGAGCTGCATCTGAGCTGCATGGCGTGGCTACCTTGATCGAGGATGGCAGTCGTTGGTAGCGGCCAGTTGTGAGGACATCGACGGCCGTCCGGATATCAAAGTTTGCGACTCTGTCAAGACGGACCGACCAGCAGGCAGACGCAGCAAGGGCAGTGAGAGATCAGCAGCAGAAAGACGAGTGCGAGTGCGAGTGCGAGTGTGACGTACTTTGCAGCACGCATCTGGTTGTGGATGGCAAACAGATCGTCTGCAGCACGGGCAAAGGCAAAGTCCTGTCCCTCGACAAACGCATGCGCTTTCTGGACACAGATGGGCTGCAGTCAGCTTGGGCCAGATGAACGCGCACAAGAGCGGAGGCAACCTGCACAGACGTGGACAGGTCGCCGCAGACCACCGCAGACAGCCACAGACGTAGGCAGACAGCCGCAGACATGAAGAGCAGGCGATGCGCACCTGGCCAACGAGAATGTCCTTGACCCTTGGCGACAGACGCAGCAGGACCAGCAGCTTCGTGAAGAGCTTGCGCTTTGCAAAGCAGAACTCGATGAGCTGGCGCTTGCGCTCAATGTCCTGAGTGCTCGGCAGCCTGTGGTGCGGCAGAGAGCAGGCAGCCAAGTAAGCAGACAAGCAATAAGTGTCAGTGTGTCAGTATGCCAGTATGCCAGTATGTGGTGCCAACATCCGCAGCAGTGTCAGCACCAACGCACGTTTCGGCCAGATTGAGCAGGTCGGCATAGGTGGATTGGACGGTGCGGTCGAGCAGCTCGCTGAGCGGGAACGTGTTGAGCGGCACGTCTGGCAGCATCTGCTGCATCTCGGGCTGCACCTCTGGCTGCACCTCTGGCTGCATCTCTGGCTGCGTTGTCGCCGACGTCTGCTGCAGCTGTTGGTGGTCCATGCCGGCTGCAAACTCGAAGCGGCAATCGTGCGAATCGACTTGGCGACAAACTCCAAAACACAGCAACATCGATCATGAACACTCATCAGCAGCAGCAGCAGTACAACTACGACACCATCCAACCGCAGGGCCCGCCGCCTGCCTACGACGACACGGCCTCGGAGGACGACTTGTGAGTTTCCTTCTGCCGCTGCCTGTCGATTGCCTGCTGTCCGCCTGCTTCTGCCTGTTGGCTGTGAACCTGCCATCCGAGACAAACTGACCGACTGACCTGACTGACTGGGCATCCGAATCCCCTCGACAGCAAGTACGGCGTGAATGTGGCCGACAGCGACCCGAGCATCCGCATGGCCTTTGTGCGCAAGGTTTACGCCATCCTGTCGGTGCAGATGCTCGCCACCGTCGCCCTGTCCATGTCCTACATGTTCAACGCCGGCATCAAGGCCTGGGTGCGCTCAAAGTGAGTAGCCTGCCCTCCATCACCGGACGGCACAGCACAGCACAGCCTGTCGTATGACGCTGAGCCACACTGCGACGATTGGCGTTCATGCATGCTCTTGAAACGTGCTGACATGTCGTATGACAACCCAGCTCTTGGTCCGTCATCGCTTCGAGCATCCTCGCCATCGGCCTCCTGTTTGCAGTCATCTGGCAGCGCCGCAACCAGCCATGGAACATGATCCTGCTGTCGGCATTCACGCTGCTCGAGGCACACGCCGTCGCGACCGTCGTCACCTTTTACAGCGAGCGAACCGTCCTGAACGCGCTCCTTCTCACCCTCGGTCTCTTCATCGGCCTGACGCTGTTCACGCTGCAGACAAAGATGGATTTCAGTGGCTTTGGTCCCTTCCTCTTCGGCACCCTCGTCATCCTCGTTGTGCTTGGCCTCATCCAGCTCATCTTTCCCTTTGGCTCGCTGCTCAACCTGGTCATTGCGTTTGTGACCGCCGTTCTGTTCTGTGGATACATTGTGTACGACACGCAGGCCATTCTCGAGCGCATGAGCCCCGAGGAATATGTTATGGCTGCGATTGAGCTGTATCTGGACATCATCAACCTGTTCCTCGCCATCCTCCGTATTTTCGGCGGCAATGGCGACAGCAGCGACTAAACGATGCTCGCCGACTCTCTCCTCCCTCTGTACTCGAATCCTTTTTGCATATGCATGCATGCATGCATGTATGCATGCACGCCATTCACTTGCATTTCAATCCATTCAATCGCATCCTGTATCTTGGATCCTTCATACACTTTCATTGCCCTTCCATCACGATTGCCGGCCAGAGCAACCGCAGTAGAGACATGGCAGTCCAGACGGGCACCCAGACGGGGATGCACCAAGCCTGCTGCTGACGCTGCTGCTGCACAGTGCCATCCAATCGATAGTCAAGCGGCGTCCAGTTGAAACGGACAGGTCAGCGGCCGCGCAGTCCAAGTTGTGCGTTCCACTTGCTTGCTGCTGTTTTAAAGTTGTAGCCGGGTCCAGTCAATGTGATGCCGCCCAAGTTCACTGGCTTGGAATTCAGGCTAGGTGCTGGTGCCACTTCAGGCGCCTTGTTCTTTGCTTCGGCAGATGACTTGACGGTTGTCGACAGCACGCCGCCAAGCATCTTGCCAAACGTCTTGTCCAGAAACGGTATCGTGTGTTTGATCATGCCGTGGAACAGCACGTATGCACCCTATCCAGCATCGTCAGCATGCAAGTGAGACCGCTGGCAAGACGAGACGACGATCACGAGACGCAGAGTGTTGACATGGCGTGGCGATCTCACCTGCCAGTGATTGGACATGGCCCAGAGCAGGAGCGACATTTTGAAAAAGTAGTAGTACGGCAGCATCTTGAGGAGCGCCAGATCAAAGTTCTCGAGTACCTTGAACAGGCCAAAGATGACCCTGCCACCCGCGAGTCAGTCGCAGAAAGCATCTCATGCAAAGCAGAGGCTGGCCTGCTGTGCCGCATGTACACGGCGATGGGCTCGCACACGGCACGCGGTGCATACATACCAGTACGCCAGCCAGTGTGTGTACTTGACCTTGTCGCCCGAGTCGACGGCCTTGATGGACGCATAAGCTGGATAGCTGTACGCGACAATGTCCGTCAGCACAGCGCCGTGGACGTTGTTGAGAATGAGAGCCACCCAGCCGACGACCACGCCAAAGAGCAGGACGACGTGGATCTTGGTGATGTTGAGGGTTTTGGAGGCGGCAGGGATGGGCGGGATGTTGCCAAGAAACGTCTCGACCTGCGAGTGGGACGGGAACCAGAGTTGGAGTTGGAGCAAGGTCATTGCAGATGTGTGCGTGTGTGTGTGTGTGTGTGTGAATGCAAGAGTCGGGGGGAAGCTGGCTGGTATTGGCAACGGCGGAAGACAAGGCGGACGCATGGCCGACTGCACCAAGCTGGCCAGGGCCACCAGCGGACGAAACGGGCACCGACCGACCAGCAGCACAACCGCAGGCTGAGCCACGTACCATCTCAGTTGCCTTGTTGATTCTGGCCTTGACGGTCGCCAGGTTGGTCGTGGTCAGGCTGACGGCGGGCAGCGGGACGCCCGACATGGTGCTGGCGTGCTGCTATGGTGTGAGGTGCTTGCTGGAGAAGAGGCCGTGCTTGCGAAGAAACGGCTGGATGAGGTCCAGATGAGGCCACTGACGGGCAAGGTTGGGCTGAGCCATTGTCGCTCGCACAACGCTTGTGGCGGAGTCGGAGTTTCATTGCTCGACAAGCGTGACATGTCCGAGACAAGCAACTCTCATGTCATGGATGGCGCTGGCGTTGCCCGAGAACTCGCGCGAGACTGTGGCCGGGACGAGGGCCTCGACAGCAGCTGGCGCGATGCCCATGACGGCGAGAGCATGAACTTGTGCGGTGTTGCCGTGTCGATGCAGACAAAACGTGCGTTGGATGTCTTTGAGTTTGCATGCAGAGATGCATTGAGTGAATGAGACGGTGTGCGGCCGAATCTGGACACACGACAGACGTGTCAGACACGAGCAGGCGTGCATGAATCCATCGGCAAGCCATTCAACCCGCATCACTGCGGCGTACCGTGCATGCAATAGCTGGCGCTTAGATATCTCTGAAAAGATGGCATCGCAGGACATGGGCTCTGCGGCTTGGCTAAGCACGATCTCGGCCGCATCTGCCCATGAGAGTCGGCCTTGCTGCCCAGACGGTGGGACTGCCAGAGGCTGGCGATCGGGCTGGGAAAAGTCCCAGATCTTGACAAGTTTGTCGTCAGAGCCGGACACGATGCGCGATCCGTCGCAATCCACCGTATTGACATCACCGCCATGCCCAGACAGCACGTGCAGACAATGCCCAGTCTCCATATCCCAGACTCTCAACGTCTGGATGGCATCGTGCATCGGATCCGCTCAGTTTGAGGCGGAGCCGAGCGCTAAAGTTGAAACGATGATCTCCTTACCTGGTCGTATGCACCAGTTACGAGGTACTTGCCGCGGCTTGTAAGGCACCGAATGCCTTCACGGTGGCCACCAAGCGACAGTTGGACAGACAGATCAACGCCACTGGCAATGGCGCTTGACGCTGGTTGCCGCCCAACAGTCCAGACAATCGCCGTCTTGTCTTCGGAGCACGTCAACAGAAACCGCCCATGGACATGCAGCCCAGTGACCGAACCTGTGTGTCCCGTCGTCTGCATCAAAAACTGGCCGGATTTCTTGCACCATATCGACACATGCGACCCAGATCCAGAAAAGATATGGTCTGCATTGTAGTCGACACTGCTGACTAACTCGGCCTCGTGCGGACTGCCGCTCACCTGGAAAACACAGGTGCTGCTGGCAACGTCCCATAGATGCACCGTGCCTGCCAGTGTTCCAGTCACCAGGAACCCATCGTCCTTGGATCGCAGACAAATGAGAGCGTCGCTGTGTGCAAGATCGCCGCACTGCTGCAGCGTCCCGTCTGATGACTGCGTCCACATCTGCCCAATCAAGACCATGTAAGCAACACGCCGTGGCATGTGCCCACGATGCACTCGGCATCTACCTTGACTGTTTTGTCCCACGATCCCGAAAACACGGTGCAGCCAGCCGTGTCGATGCAGGACACGCCTGCGTTGTGTGTCTCGATCGTCTGGACGGTCTCGCCAGTGCTGATCCTGGCGACGAGAATGCGGCAACTGCGCGACCCAGAGATGACGTAGTCGCCCGAGATCTTGATCGACAACACCACATCCATATGCCCGCTTAGCGTTGTGGAGGTGTGACGTCCAGTCGACCAGTTGTGGTTGACGACGATCTGGCTGCAGTAGAACTGGTGCCAAGTTACGTCTGGACCAGGGTTGTCGTTGCGAGAGGAGCTTGGACTAGAGCGGCTGTTCGGATCTGTGTGCTGGCTTGCCGTTGTGATGGCGGGTGTTGCTGGTGGCATCTGCTCACGACTGAACGCTTTGCAATAGAGGTCAATGGAGGTGAACGGAGACCCAGAGCTGTGGACGGATGGCATGTACTGGATATGCATGCCACACACCTGGAGGCTGCTGCCCATACCAGAACCTTGCACGCACAGCCAGAGCGTACCATAGCCAGTCGTCGAGACACAGACAGCGCCAGGAGTGACTCACTCGGCTTGCCATGCTCAAGGTCTGCGCATCCAGCAGTTTGAGGACGGAGCACGCAAGCTCAGGCGGGAGGCTGCTGAGAAGGTCAAAGGGCCGTGCCGCATGTGCCTGTTTGGCTGAATGGAGGTGGCTGTCGCTGTCTGTTCTCGTTCGTTTCATAGCATCTGGACAAGAGCCGATCGGGCCGAATCTGACGGCCATGCGCGACTTGCTGCAGCGCCACTGCATCCCTGCATCTCCTGGCGATGGTCACTATTCACTTGGACTGGGTTGCTGTGCAGCCATGGCATTGGCAGCATCATCAGACAATGCCATGTTGGGCAAATAAGTGGAGGATCTGCATTCCTCCTAAGACAGCCACACACGATTGCTGTCAAGGCAATGTCCAGTGACGGTTGGCTGGAATGTGCAGGACAGAACACCAAACGAAGCGCGCGTCGACAGGGCCGAGACAGCTGAAGCGTGCGAGAGAGCATGACGCGGGACACGAGAGACTGGGACGCTGGGACAGACGAGGAAGGAGAGACTGGCAAAAAAGTGTGACCATGGCATCTTGATGCAGATTGGCAAAAGGAGAGCGACAACGGCAGGATTTGAACCTGCGCCTTCAGAGAAGAATTGATTTCTAGTCAATCGCCTTAGACCACTCGGCCACGTTGTCCGCCTTCTTGTCGATTTTGTTGACTGAAACATCATCTACTTTGGTTGTGACTCAAGTGAAATGGCATCAATTTGATGAGCATTCATTGGTTCATGGTCTGCTGAGTGTGCCTCCCTCTTGTTGAATAGTGGATCGGGCTGCTTCGTTCAACGTGCTCGCAGAGCACGCCCCACCAGCCACACTGTGCACCACAGCATGCCGTGTCGGTGGTTGTCCCACATTCCCATGTGTTGCAATGACACTTGTTGGACGATCGCTTCGAGTGGATCTTGTCGTCACAGCCACAAAGCGAGCAAGCGGCTGTGACGATGACGACAACGCAGGCGGCAGACAACGCACTAGCAGCCAGCAACGAGCACGTGCGCCGTCTGCAGAGCCAGCTGCAGAGCACAGTCGAGCAGCCGGCTGTGGTCGAGCAGGTCATTGGAGCGAGTGGCAGCCAAGCTGTCGAGCCAGGACAGACAGGACAGCCGCAAGTGCAGCCGCCAGCCAAGCGACGCAAGACGGCAGCAGCAACAGCAACGACCGCACAGCCAGGTGTGCCTCGCTATGTGGTGCCGCCAGCCACCGGCGACCTTGCGTTCGGACGCAGCCACTGGGACGGCAAGCCCGCCGAGATCCACGCCTTGATCCTCAAGCACGCCGGCCCGCTCACTCGCTTCCTGTGCGGCCTGCTCGGCAACACGGCCACACTTGACGAAGCGACCAAGCTGCAGCTGTGGACCGATGCGTTCAAGATGGACTGGCAGGGCGATCTGGCGCTGCTGCCTGACGTTGAGCTGTCGGCCGACAACGGACTGCTCCTCGCACACTCTCGCTCCATGTACGACCGTCTCTGCAAGCGCTTTCCTCAGCAAACCGAGAAAGCATATGAGGGGCTTGATGAATGGAACAACAGCTACAACAGATTGTTCCTTACCACTCATGGCAGCGAGACCCGCTTGATGCTCATTCCCATGCGGCATGGCTGGTTCGATCTGCTCGACTTTTCGTATCCGATCACGCTCGCTCGCTTGGCCATCTGCTTTGGCTGCCTCGATCTGCTCAAGCATCTCGACGTCAAGTACAAGACGCTTCAAAACTGGATGGTCAAGCACAATCCGACAAGCGAGTACTGGCACGGCGCAGTTGATCATGCAGCAAGCCAAGGATATCTGGATGTCGTGCAGTACCTGTTTGATCTCGGTGTGACATGCACGGCGGCAGCAATGGACGGCGCGGCTGCCAACGGTCATCTGCATGTGGTTCAGTGGCTGCATGCCAACCGGACGGAAGGATGCACGACTGGAGCCATGGATTGGGCGGCTACCAACGGCCACCTTCATGTTGTCAAGTGGCTTCACGAGAATCGAACCGAAGGATGCACGGAGTGGGCGATGGACCGGGCGGTAGAGAATGGGCATTTCGGTGTGGTCAAGTGGCTCCACGAGAATAGAACCGAGGGATGCACGAAGCTGGCGATGGACAGAGCGGCCGGTAATGGCCATATTCGTGCTGTCAAGTGGCTTCACGCCAACAGGACAGAAGGATGCACGACCTCTGCGATGGATCACGCGGCTCTCAACGGCCACCTGCATGTGGCACGGTGGTTGCACGAGAACCGCACAGAGGGATGCACGCAGTATGCGATGCTCTTTGCTGCGCAGTGTGGGAATCTGTCCATGGTGCAGTGGCTCCACGAGACCCGCGGCGAAGAGTGCACAGCCCGTGCACTCGACGCTGCCATCAGCAAGGGACACATGGGCATTGTCAAGTATATGCACTCCAAGGGCGTCCGCGCATCAAGCAGTGCTGTTGACTCTTCTGCCAGAGCGGGAAACGCGGAGATGCTGCATCACTTGTTGGATCTCGGATACGCGGTTGGACTCGGAGCACTCGACTACGCCAAGAATGCCGTTGTCGTCAATATCCTGCTTGACGGCCTCACACTGGATCGGGCACAGGAGCTCCTTGCAGAAGCCAACCGAGGAAGTGGCACCAAGGCGACTGTCGAGAGACTCCAGGCGACCATCAAGAAACGGCGAGCGTCAAGCAAGTGATTGATGGATGGATAGCCAAGACTTGTTCATTGGAATGAAGACGTGATCTGCCGCCATCTGTCACTTGTGTCCACATGCCACATGCGACTCTGCAAGAATGACCACAACGTTATCTACAAACATCAGCCCACGAATGAGAGCAAAGACCTGCTATTTAGGTGATGCCAAAGTTCATTCCAAGAAGATTCCCAGTCCCCAAGACACTAGATGCCATACCCTTTCGAGCTTTAGGCCGTGCGTAGATCCCTCAGTTATGTCATCCCCCTGGTCCGACACGTCCACGGTGATGTATCCATAAAGTACGCTGGAACACACCATGGGCCGCCTGAAGAAATGCGCACATTCGCGAGGCGAGTGGACGCACGTCTCCAGGTGCATTGACTTGTTGCCGGTCACCACAGAGCCAAGACTCTGTGATGTCCGCAACACCGGATAGAACTCCTCCGCCGAGGAGCGTTATGTACACTTGGTCGATTCTTGTAGATACTCGGATGGTCCTAAACGTAGCCAGAAGATCGTCGTCATAGCCGAGAGCGGCAAGAGCGGCGGGATCGTTGGATTCGGGGAGCTTGTGTTCGATGGCTTCCGAGATCTGGGCAATGAATGGGGCGAGGTTGGCGTCGTCGCGTTGGATGGCGAGGCCGGTGCAGCTGACGACAAAGTGAGCCCACTCGTGCGTGCCGTTCAGGCTCTGGTTGCAGAGGATGCAGTAGCCGTCGGTGAAGGGGTGGTTGGCGGCGAGGAGGTTGAGGCGGAGGGCGAACTTGAGCGTCCACAGGCCGTCGATCCGGGCAAGCAGCAGAGTGCGGACGCCATCGGCCAGGTCGTAGCCGAAGCAAGGGGAGTTGGCAAAACTGATGTCTGTGAGCTGGCGGGCGAAGAAGGCGGTGGCGAGATCGGACTTGGGGGAGAGCAGACTGGTACGGGCAATACGGAGGTTGGTACGGTCGAGGATGGAGAAGGAGGGGAGGGGGTCGTTACGGGCAACAGGAGGAGCAAAGGCGGAGAGGTTGAGACGGTTGAACAGGAGGCGAGAAACACGAGTCCAGTAATGGCGACGGGCGGTGAATTCGGTGTTGTGGTGCTGGGAGAGGAGGGCGAGCGGGGTGCGGAGCGAGCGGGCCTTGCGGGACAGACGGAGACGAGCATCGACGGCGCGGGCATCGACACTGAAGACGCTTGTTTCGATGAGCAGCGGGGCGACGGAAGACCTGCGCAACCGCCTCCGCGCTGCGATGCTTTTTTTATTTTTTAGGTGATGCCAAAGTTCATTCCAAGAAGATTCCCAGTCCCCAAGACACTAGATGCCATACCCTTTCGAGCTTTAGGCCGTGCGTAGATCCCTCAGTTATGTCATCCCCCTGGTCCGACACGTCCACGGTGATGTATCCATAAAGTACGCTGGAACACACCATGGGCCGCCTGAAGAAATGCGCACATTCGCGAGGCGAGTGGACGCACGTCTCCAGGTGCATTGACTTGTTGCCGGTCACCACAGAGCCAAGACTCTGTGATGTCCGCAACACCGGATAGAACTCCTCCGCCGAGGAGCGTTATGTACACTTGGTCGATTCTTGTAGATACTCGGATGGTCCTAAACGTAGCCAGAAGATCGTCGTCATAGCCGAGAGCGGCAAGAGCGGCGGGATCGTTGGATTCGGGGAGCTTGTGTTCGATGGCTTCCGAGATCTGGGCAATGAATGGGGCGAGGTTGGCGTCGTCGCGTTGGATGGCGAGGCCGGTGCAGCTGACGACAAAGTGAGCCCACTCGTGCGTGCCGTTCAGGCTCTGGTTGCAGAGGATGCAGTAGCCGTCGGTGAAGGGGTGGTTGGCGGCGAGGAGGTTGAGGCGGAGGGCGAACTTGAGCGTCCACAGGCCGTCGATCCGGGCAAGCAGCAGAGTGCGGACGCCATCGGCCAGGTCGTAGCCGAAGCAAGGGGAGTTGGCAAAACTGATGTCTGTGAGCTGGCGGGCGAAGAAGGCGGTGGCGAGATCGGACTTGGGGGAGAGCAGACTGGTACGGGCAATACGGAGGTTGGTACGGTCGAGGATGGAGAAGGAGGGGAGGGGGTCGTTACGGGCAACAGGAGGAGCAAAGGCGGAGAGGTTGAGACGGTTGAACAGGAGGCGAGAAACACGAGTCCAGTAATGGCGACGGGCGGTGAATTCGGTGTTGTGGTGCTGGGAGAGGAGGGCGAGCGGGGTGCGGAGCGAGCGGGCCTTGCGGGACAGACGGAGACGAGCATCGACGGCGCGGGCATCGACACTGAAGACGCTTGTTTCGATGAGCAGCGGGGCGACGGAAGACCTGCGCAACCGCCTCCGCGCTGCGATGCCGTGCGCCAACGGCACTGTACCGCAGCGAACGCCGAGAATGGCAAAAAGGCTGTCCATCTGAAAGGACGCAAAAAGAGCGACAACGGCAGGGTTCGAACCTGCGCGGGCGTAACC
>JAHLKH010000141.1:0-72103 GCA_025526915.1 Entophlyctis helioformis | reverse complement strand
CAAGGTGTGTGCAGGGTCCTGCTCTGCTCTGTCGCGGGATCCACTGCCCGAGGAACCCGACTGACACTCGAGGCACCAGACAGACTTTATTGTCATGTCGTGCGATCTCATCACGGACATGCCCGCCCACCATCTCATCCAACTCGTTCCGCCTGAGATCGCCGGCCATGACGGCGGTGTTTTACGACGCCTCGTCGCTCGAGAGCCAGGCGGACCGGCCGCCCTCGTCCTCGTCCTCGACCAAGGAAGAGGACATGTCCGAGTTTGTGGGCATCGACGACCGCGCGTCGCGGCTGCTGTTCACGGCCAACCGCGCCGACATTGACGACGACCTGGAGCTGCGCACGAGCCTGATTGCCAAGTTTCCCGCGCGTGCACCTGCACTCGGCCCTCCGCGACGCGCAACCTGTACGTGTTCAGACGGTGGGTGCTCGAGCTGCTCGTGCGCAACAAGACGATTTTCTAGCGTCAAGAACGAGCTCGTGCCGTTGCTGCTCGAGTGCCAGCACCGCGAGTCGGTTGCCAAGCGCGAAGGTGTTGACAAGCGTGAGTCTCTGTGTCTCGATGTGTGCGCGTGCGTGTGTGTTCGGCTGCCGACTCGACTCGTGCTGACGGCTGGACCAGTGGCGTCACTGGACATTTTCGAGCGCGCCATGGCGCACATGATGGGCAGGAGCGAGCGGCCGTTAGCCGGTCAGGCGCTGCCGGTGCCCGACACGGACGCCGCGTCACACGGCATCTTCTGCAACGCGCTCGTGTACCGCTCGGGCTTCACGGCGCGCGCCAACACGGTGTGGAGCTACTCTGAAGTCAACCGGCACATGGTCAAGGGCTACACCCGAGGCACGCGTGCCTGCGAGTGCGGTCATTAACCCCAAGACTCAGGTACGTGGCAGTGTCGGAGAGGACGAGAGAGAGAGTGTGTGTGCTGACTGCGCGAGACAGGTTGGCGGCGACTCGCTCGTGGGCGAAGGATCGATGATTGACGAGCGGTCGTCGGTCAAAAAGTCTATTATTGGCAACCACTGCACTGTTGGCAAGAACGTCAAGATCACCAACAGCATCATCATGGACTATGTCAATATCGAGGACAAGTGGGTGGACCGTTGACTTGCTGGCTTGCTGTCGATCTGTTAGTGCATTACTGACAATGGCTGGTGTTGGCTGCCCACGTGCACAGTGTCAAGCTCGAGGGATGTGTTGTGTGCAGCAACGCCAAGATTGGCGAGCGTGCGCAGCTCAAGGACTGCGAAGTGTCTGCCGAGAAGATTGTGGCAGCGGACAGTACGTTTGCACCGCGCTGCTCTGCTCTGCTCTGCTCTTTGGCCGTGGCAGTAGCCATGGTCGTGACCAAGAGCATGCACATACTAACGCGGCTGGCATGGGACAGCTGTTGGCAAGAACGAGACATATGTCGACTACCTCAGCGAGTGAGTGCAGCCAAGAGCCGAGCGGAATGAAGGCGATATTGTTGTTGGGGAGAGACAGCGGTTTATGGGACCAGAGTGTGCCACAAGGTGTGGGCAGCAAACGCCACGAGCGCGATGGCCGAACATGTCTCGATGGCGACACGCGTTGCGCGGACCAGGCTGCTGTGGCTGGGCAGCCGCATGGACGCCCACGTGCACAGATGGGCGAGGATGTGCGAGCCGTCGAGACCGAATGCCGGCACGGCGTTCAGCACAGCGAGGCCAGCATTGATGGACACGAGGTACCTCAGCAGTGTTTCGAGGACCACCGGAGTCCACACGCTTGACCACGAGTGTTTTGGCACGTGAGTGGATACAAGGACTGGGAAGTGCCGGCAAGTGTCAGTTGCGAGGGAGTGGGTGTGCACAGGAGGCGGATGCGATGCGGGCACCTAGCGAGACGAGATCGCGTGGATCGCCGACCCATGTGATCTGGAACGCGGACGGCAGCGAGTGCGACTGCGACTGCGACTGCGACTGCGAGCGCAGGGCGAGCTGCAGGATACGCGTTGCCGGATGCGTGAGGCGTGGTGCCATGCACGCCATGTCCGGGCGAGGGCAGTCTGCCGCACGGCCACACGGCCACTCTGACTCGAAGAAGCCTGGATGCAGACGCGCGCACCGCATGGGCCGCGTGTCTGGCGACTGCAGTGCCTCGATGTTCCATAGACACGGAGGCGGCGGTGGTTGAGTGGTTGTGGTGGTGGTTGTGGGATCGTGCTCGAGGGCCTGGCAGCACGCGGCCGAGAGCGGCGGCGACAGATCCTGCGGGAGTGTGCACTTGCCCCATAGGTGGGACGACGAGGCCAGGATGGCGTGCGAGGGAGGGACGTGTGTGTGCATGGACGGCGGGGCCGACACGTCGTGCAGCAGAGCGACATACGCGGCAATGTCACGGACCGGCGCGCTGTTTATGGCGACGATGGTGTCGCCGGGCCGCAGGACAGAGGCGAGGGGATGCGAGCCGAGCACGTGCACAACCACGACGCCGCCGCCCGACCGGCGCGAGTCCGTGTACGCAGGGGCGAGCAGGAGCGACAGGTGGGCGAGCAGGCACCAGGCAGTCGTGGCCAGCACGATGTTGTGCCAGATGCCGCCACACGCGACCCGCAGCCGGGTCAGGGTGGACGAGGCCGCCAGCGACGCCGGGTCCAGCACGACAAAGGCGGACGGCCAGATGAGGAACAGGGCGATGCCGGCAGATCGCAGACGGATGCCGGCGCTTGCGGCGCAGAGGGCGTGGCCCAGCTCGTGGAAGACGGCGGACACGAGCAGCGACAGCAGCAGGTAGGCGGTGCCGGCCAGACTCAGGTTCCAGCCGGGGATCTGCGCGGCGGCGAGAGTTTGAGGGTGAGTGTGACTGAGTATGAGTGGACATGCGCATGCAGTCAAGGGCCACCACGTACGAGGGCGACTGCGAGAGGAGATGCGGGCAGCGGCCGAGCGCCAGGCGACGGCGGGGCCGGCGGGGCCAGCGGGGCCAGCGGGAGCAGGCCGGGCACCGGGCCCGCTGTGCACGGCGACGACAGCTGCGAGGAAAACGACAGCGCGAGGGCGGCCACAAAGAGCGCGGAAATGGCTGCCGAAGCCGCCGATGCCGCAGACGCCGAGTCAGAGGCAGCGCACGGCCAGGCCCACGACGCGGTGAGCGGCAGCCTGGGCATGGCGTGTGCGTGTGCGTGTGCAAGAGTAAGCGTGTGCGTGTGCGTGTGCGTGTGCAAGTGTGTGTAAGTGCAAGTGCACACGCGGTGGAAGACGGCCTTGGCGATGCGATTCGCGGGCGTGGATGGGCCACGGCGTTTACCGTGCAACTGCGCAACGGCGCGACTGCTCAAGGAGTTGCACGAGGACTGCTCAAGGACTGCTCAAGGACCTGCGGCTGCCCGTAGTCTGTGCGCCGATACGCAGCCATCCCACAACCACCTACAACCACCTACAACCACAGGCCACCACCTACAACCACCACAACCACCTACAAGCACACACACGCCGGCATGCACAGCACGCATCGGCCCTCGTCGGCGTCGTCCTCCAACCACGGCAGCCACAACCACCACATCCATGCATCCTTTGACCACGCAGCCGGCACAGACGCCTACGGCGGCAGGCCCTCGTCGTCGTCGGCCTCGTCGTCGCCGTCGTCGTCGCCGTCCGCCGGCCCGGCCCTCGGCGCCCCGCTCGGCATGCGGGCTCGGCGGCGCGCAAGCCCGGGCGGCGGCCCCTTTGGCGGCCGCTCTCGCTCCGCCGGCCACTCGGGCATCTGCGGCCGCAGGGGCCCGCTGGCCTCGCCTGCTGCCCGCTGGCTGCTGCTGGCCGCCGTGCTGCTGCTCGTCATCTTCTGGCGGTCGGCCCCGGCCTCGCGCGACGCTGCCGGCCTGGGCGTCGGCGCTGGCGCGCGTGCTGACCAGGTGCGTCTGCCTGTCTATGTCTGTGCATGTCTGTGTCTATGTCTGTGTCTGTGCATGTCTATGTCTGTGCATGCGTCTGCCTGCCTTGCACAGGCGGGATCTGTGTGTGCATTCGTGCGTGCGTGTGGCTTGCGGCCAATCGTGGCGCCACACACTTCCGCAAACTCAGCCCGCGCGGTGCGTCTTGGGCTGCGGCTCTGTCGCTCTGTGCATGCCGGCCTTCTGCGGTTGCCGGCCTGGCGGACTGGCGGACGGGCGCGCTGGCGGGGCTGGCAAGGCTGGCTCGGCTTGCCGCGAATCCTTCGTGTTCGGCTTGTTACGCAACTCCGCTCGCTCCTGATACGATGCGATGCGCCGTGCCGCACCGTGTCGCATCTGACAACCGTCTGCCAACCGTCTGCCAACCGTCTGACATCATCGTACCTATCTGCCCTTCTCTGCAGGGTGCCGTGCTGCAAGACTACTTTGTGCCAGACACTGTGCCTGAAAAGCCGCGCATGACTGCCGAAGAGCGCCGCTTCCTCATGACGCTCCCGCAGCGCAAGCCGCCGGAAGTCCAGCCGGGCATCAAGTACTTTGACGCCGCATCGGCCGGCGCCATGGCCAAGGCCCAGCGTCTGCGCAAGTTCAAGCTGGCTGGATTCCAGTACTGCAAGATGCTCGACGGGTCCATCTTTGACTCGCTCGCGATCGTGCACGCGCTGGGCGGCTCGACCGCTGCCGTCAACCCGCCCGCCATCGCCCTCATCAAGCTCATGGACGAGCTTGCCGTCAACATCACCGAGTTTATCAAGGTCAAGTTTGAGCAGGTCGATCCTCTGGTGCGTCTGTGCTCTGTCTCGCTTGCGTTGCCCTTTACCCACCATCCTGCCCATGCCCATGCCTCTGCCCCCGCCTACGCCCCTGCTCATACTCACACACTCTTGTTCATGGTTGTCGCGCTTGGCAACGACAGGAGGCCCAGCGATACGCCTGCTATGCCGTCGCAGAGGGCAACAACCCGTCCGCCAACCTCACCGACACGCGCTTCGTGTACAGCTTTGACCCCGACTCGTACTTTGCCTCGGTGCTGCCGGCCGTGAGCAGAACCGCGCCAGTCAGTGCTCCCGCACGCAAGCGCTACCTCATGGCTTTTCTGATCATGGTGCACGA
This sequence comes from Entophlyctis helioformis, assembly GCA_025526915.1. Taxonomy (NCBI): domain Eukaryota; kingdom Fungi; phylum Chytridiomycota; class Chytridiomycetes; order Chytridiales; family Chytriomycetaceae; genus Entophlyctis; species Entophlyctis helioformis. The sequence goes on along the minus strand of JAHLKH010000141.1, from coordinate 67,074 downwards.
GGAGGTGGGCTTCAACCAGCTCAAGATGCTGCTCGACATTCTCGACGACGGCAACGCCATCATCCTCATCCACGTGGACCTGTCCGCCACGCGTCTGCACCGGCTCATCACCGACTACCTCGCCAGCCGCGACAAGCTCAAGGCGGCACCCAAGGGCAACGTGTTTCTGGCGCAGAACCGCTTTGCCAACGTCTGGGGCCACATCTCGCTCGTGTTCTCGCAGCTGAGCGGCTTCTGGGAGCTGGCGGACATGGCCGAGTGGGACTATATTGTCAACCTGTCCAACTACGACTGGCCGCTGCGCAACAACCCCGAGATGCACCGCGTGCTCCAGCTGCATCCTGGGTTCAGCTGGATCGACTACTGGAACGACACGGGTGGGTTGCCGGTTTCGTTGGTGTCTGGTGTTTGCCGGGCTGTTCTGTTAGGTGGCAGGATGATGGACTGACAGGCAATGCATGGACACATACACACATGCACACACACTCTCTCTCTTGCGCGCGGGATCCTGTTACTGCAGAGGCGGTCGCTGAGCGGTCGCTTCGCCCGCATCTCGCCAAGGCCGACCGCACGGCAGTGTACCACCCGCCCGAGCTGAGCATCACCAGCTGGCCGTTCCCGCACTGGAAGGCGTACAAGCAGATGCAGTGGATGATTCTGTCGCGCGGTGCAATCACGTACCTCCGGCAGGACAAGTCGGCCATCAACTACCTGGCGTTTATGGAGCACAGCCAGATGCCCGAAGAGTCGTTCTTTTCCACGGGTACGTCTGCTGTTGTCTTGCTGTTGATGGAGAAGACGCAAGGATCTGACATGCATGGCTGCTGCGCGACCTGGCACAATCCAGCACTCGTCAACTCGAAGCGGTTCTCCAAGCTGCTCAAGCGCGACAAGAAGCGGTATGTGCGGTCACCAGGCGACATCTCGAGCCCCGCCTGGATCGGATGGTCCGACCGGCACATCTTTGGGCCAGCGTCGGCCATGGACGATCCCGAGTTTCTGTTTCTGCGGCCGTTCAACGCGCTCGGCGAGTTCTTTGGCGAGACCAAGCTCCTCGAGTGGATCCGCATCAACCACCTCAACCTCGACCCGCGCCAGACGTGCTACCGCGACCAGCTCGGGTACCGCGACGAGTGCATCCGCGAGATTGCGTCCACGGTTGCCGACCACAACGAGCTCATTCTGGTGCCGGTCAACATGGCGTACATGCGCATTGTCGACAACCTGCGGTGCTCGCTGCTGCGGGCCGGCATGCGCAACGTCATCCACTGGGCGATTGATATCCAGACGCACGACAAGCTCATCGAGGCGGGCCTGCTGTCGTTTTTCATTCCCAACGCCAAGGGCTCGCCGAACCGCTACATGCCGCACACCAAGGACTTTTTGACGATTATGCGGTACAAGGGGATCGTGATCAAGCGGCTGCTGAATGCCGGGTTCCACGTCATCTACCTCGACGCCGACACGGTGGTCACGCAGGATTTCCGCGAGTCGCTGCGCCAGTATGCGGGCGGGCCCGGGTTCGCCGACGTGGCCGTGGGCATCGACGAAGTGCGCGTGGTGCCGTCTGCCGAGCATGTCAAGGCGCCGCCCAAGGCCAACGCGGGTATAGCATACTACCGCAACACGGAGCGCGCCAAGCAGCTTGTGGACGACATTATCCGGCGGCAAGAGTACGACCCGATGCTCGACGACCAGGAGGCGATGCGCGAGGCGCTTGCGCAGCCGCGGCATGTGCTGTGGACGGGTATTGGGTTCCCTGACCATGACGCGTATCCGGGCGGGTCGACCCATGATGGCGACGGCATGGTGGACACGGCTGCCGGCGGTCAAGGTGCGAGCAGCGGTGGTGGTGCAGGCAAGGCCGACGCGGCCGGAGGAGCAGCCGGAGGATCAGCCAGCAAGAACGACGGCGGAAACAGCGGAAACAGCGGCAGCGGCGGCTCAGCGCTTGGCAGTTTTGCCGAGCTCCTCGGCCTCTCGCCGTCCTCGCCACCGCCGCTGCGGTTCCGCGACGACGGGCGGATCCGCGTGCACTTCCTCGACCAGGTCGAGTACATGTCCGGCGGGCTGTATTTCAAGCACCACGACCTCCTGCCGCCCAACTTCTCTGGGTACCGCGTTATCCACGCGTCTGGGCAGACGGACCCCGAGGCGGCGTTCCGGTCGCAGGGGCTGTGGTACGTGGACGGCGAGGGGCGGTGTCTGGCGCCGCAAGCGCAGCCTGTGCGCGGCGACGGCGATGAGGATGGTGCTGCTGCTGGTGCGAGAGGCGCGGGTGGCGAGTCGGCCGACACGCGGTATAACGAAGTGGTGAAGCAGCAGGTTGCACGTGCGGGAGGACAAGGCGGTCGACATGGGCGACGCGACGCGACGGGCGAAGCGTGATGCGATGAGCTCTCACTCTTGTTGGCCCATGTGTTGTTGTTCTTGAAATGAATCAGGCGTTGTGTGCTTTCGTTGCCTGGTCGAGCGCGGCTGACTGGCTTGAGTCGATCTGGCGCATCTTAGCCCTGTTGTGGTCGTTGTTTTGCGGTTGTTGTTGTTGTTGTTGTTGTTGTTGTTGTTGTTGTTGTTGTTGTTGTTGTTGTTGTTGTTGTTGTTGTTGTTGTTGTTGTTGTTGTTGTTGTTGTTGTTGTTGTTGTTGTTGTTGTTGTTGTTGTTGTTGTTGTTGTTGCCGACGCATTCAACAACCGCCGACAGACACTCGCACGCACGCAGACAGCACAACACACACTCACACACACGCATGAGCTCGAACCTGTGGATCCTGTGGGCAACGCTCGTCGAGACGACCGAGCCGCAGCAACTGTTTCTCTACGGCGTCGTGACGGGCCTGGTTGCGTCGCTCGGCCTTGTTGCTCTGCTGCTGACGGTCGTTGTGCCGCGGCGGTCGTCGCTGCGTGGCGGGTTTGGCGGTCGTGGCGGGGTTGCGCCTTCCGGCAAGGGTGCGGGTGCGGGTGCGGGTGCGGGTGTGGGCAAGGGCAAGGACAAGCTGGCTGCACGGCTGGTCGGCAGTGACAGCGGCAGTGAGGATGGCAGCGACGACTACACCGACGACGACGGCAGCGACGACGATGACGACGACGATGATGATGCGGAGCCGTGCAAGATGGCAAGTGCAGATGAGTGCATGCATGCATGGATGGACGGACCCGGTGCCCGAGCGCTGTTGGACGACGATGAGAGAAGCGGGACTGACGGCAACGGCAGGTGCTTGTCATTCGCACGGATCTGGACATGACCAAGGGCAAGGTGGCGGCGCAGTGCTGCCACGCGGCGCTGTCGGCGTACCAGGCGGCGACCGAGCAGAGCGACCAGGTGCGTGTGTCTGCGTGTGTGTGTGTGTGTGTCTGACGATAACACATGGCACTGCACAAAACAGACTCGCGCGTGGCTTCGTACCTGGGAACGCGCTGGCCAGACCAAGGTCACGCTCAAGTGCCCGTCCGAGACAGCCATGTACGGCAACATCATGCCATGTCTTATTGTCTTGGATCGTGTCGTGTCGTGTCGTGTCGTGTTGTGCATACAGACACGCGCAACTGGCTTACACCGAGGTTGCTGTGCGTTTGGATGGATGGATGGCAGGCTGGACATGCAGGCCGCCGCACGCCGTCAGGGCCTGGTGGCTCGCAGCATCTGCGACGCGGGCCGCACGCAGATCGCCGCCGGCTCGCGCACCGTGCTTGCGATCGGTCCTGGTGCGTTAACTTGCATGCATGCCGTGCTGTGTGCTGCATGTCGTGTGGCTGACTCGCTCGATCTGGCGGCGTGTGCACAGCGCCGGCGAGCATGGTCGACCGGGTGTCGGGCTCGCTCAAACTGTACTGATCCGACGTAGTGGCCTTAATAAACCTTGTGAGCAATTCTGACGATTCTTGGGCCCGATATTCATACAATTACCAAGGATTTTGGAGTTAAATTCGACCAGAGAGGCGACGGATGCAAGCCCACATATCACGTGATTGAAGGTTCGAGTCAGCAACGAGCATGCGACGACAAGTGGGCGAGGCACATCCGACGAAGTGCTCACCTTTATCGTTAGAAAAAGTGACCCGTTAGGTCGATCGGGAGGTCCCCCGATTCAAAGAGTTGGTAGTCAAACAAGTCACTGTGTGGGATGCAGGTCAAGTGACTTGAGGGCAGGCTGTCTGCGTGCTGGTCGCTGCTGGATGACGGATGGACCGTGTCTTGAACGCTGCTGTACAGCACGTCTTGAATACCACAGGACGGCAGGCTGATCTGGTCCCATGAGGCCACATGCGACTTGAAGTGTTTCCGCGTTTGAGGCTGTGGGACAACAGGCGGAGCATCTCGTGCACGCAGCTTGATGGCAGTATGCATTCTTGCGATGCGTTTGAGGTGCTCTGGCGTGGCTGGATTGCTGTCGGCTTTGGTGTGTGTCAAGTAGAGCGGCCGGTGTCCAAAGAGCAGATGCCACAGCGCGACCATCCCGATGTTTGTGGCTCCAAGCACATCGCGGTGGTAGACAGTCTTGCATGGTATGCACTCGTAGCGTCGCAGGTTGGTGCGGTTCTCGTATGGGATCCGCTGCTTGCACTGCGGGCACATCTGGCTGGTCAGGTTCTCGTTGCAGCGGTAGATCTGTGTGTGTGTGTGGGCATGATCGTGTCAGTTGGTGCGCAGATGGATGGATGGATGGCATCAGACGCACATAGGCATATCCAGATGACCGCAGATGCCTGATGAGAAACCTCTCAAACACAGCGTGCCGGCCACCTTGGCCTGTAAAGTCGATGCCAAATGCCCAGACAACGGGAATGTTGTCCTCTGTCGACTTTGTTCGGTCGACAGGGAGGCCTTGAGATGCAGCAGATGCGCGCTTTCCAGTGGTCGATCCTGCCAGCTTCATGATGCCCTCAAGAGCGTTTCCGCGATCAGACGTGCGGCTGCTGCGCATGGTGAACCGCTTGGCCTTGACCTTCTGTTGAATGCCATGCCACGCCATGCCATCCAGTGCAATCAGCAGGCGATCAAGCAGTATGGCGGTCATGGCAATGGACATCCAGAAACAGAGAAACCGTACCCGTGCATTCAGGAATGGCGTGCAGTACGCATGGCAGCGCAGATCCCAAAAGGCTCTCTCGCCAGGCTTGACGTTTGGATCGGCATGCTTTGCTGTCTTGAATGCAATGGCCGCCTGGATGTCAGCAGCCTTGGCAAGTCGGTCATCAAACCTGGCGCAAGAGACGGGCACTGTGAGTTGATCTGGTCAAGAGTGCGCGTGGCAGAGTCATTGCATGCATACCACCGCTGAAAGATGCCCTCAGCATGTGCCATGCCAGAGGAGAGCACGTAGTTGGACTCGAGCGTATACGAAAAGTCTCTGAGGTCGACCAAGATGCTGGACGCGCCATACAGGTACCGCTTGCCCCAATCAAAGCTGACAACACGAACAGTCTGGTAGCCCTTGTTGGTGAACAGGTTGTTGGCTTTGATGATGTCATGCAGTCGCTGTGAGGCGTAAAAGTTGCGCTGGGCCTGTCGTGCCATGACATGAGTGAGGAATGTGCAGTGCATGTGCACCAATGCGCGAGGTTGGCATGCAAGTGGCTTACAGGATTGGGTGCTTTTGGCTTGGCGGCTGATGGGTCGGCTGGATCGGTGGCCGTGGATGGCATGTCAGTCGGTGTGGTCAACAAGTGCGCGTCTGGATTGGTACAGCAACTCACATGTGACGTCCATGTGATCATGAGCATCACCAGCAAGACTGAGTTGCTGGGCTGAAGACGCCGCGTTGGGACCTGCAGATCAAGGCGGATGTCAGAACCAATGTGTGCACCATCGCATTCAAGTGCGCCACATACTGCGAGGCGACTCTGGACGGTCTGTGCGAAAGTCCAGAGTCAGCTGAGAGACGCTGTATCCATCGGTCTTGATGCTGCCTAGTCTGACGGCCTTGGTTGGTCGCGCTGGGGGCAGGGCTTTGATCGCAGCCTGGATGTAATCCTCGCGCACCTTGCCAACCAGAAGGAGTCTCTTGGCCTCAAGAGTCGCATCGGCAATGGCGTCTGCTCTGGCCTTGGCAGCCGCGTCCATCTGGACCTTTGCCTCGCAGGCGTCTGGAAGCGTCGTGTATCCGAGGCGAGTCCGGGGAGGAGAATGTCGAGAACGCAATCCTCGCGGCTTGAGCTGAAAGCGGCTTGTATGTCCTTGTTGGATGACGCAAGAGTCAAGGCTTGCGAGCCAGGCTCTTTGAGAAGAGTGGTTTGTAAGTATCAAATCATGTAAGCATGGCATAACCAAGTGCGACCTACTGCTGATCGCAGCCAAGAGACGCTTTTGCAAAGCCTGCAATGCCGCGTTGTTCTTGGTTGGCTTGCGATCCTTTGGGTTCCCTATCACCGACCAAAACAGAATGGTCTCGGTGATATGAACAAACGGGTCCCGATTCGCCGCCTCAGGGCATAACTTGATCACTGTTTCGCCGGCCAGCTTGCGCAGCCGGTAGAACTTGCCTATTTCCGACAGCGACTTGTTGAGCAAGATCGCCGCAAGCCTAACCAGCTGTTGGGGGATCCCAGAAATGGCTATGCCCTCCGTGTCTGAAGGTGTGCTGGATGCCGCGTCTGTGGTGGCCTCGTCCCTCTCGCCACATGGCTTCTTGGTCGCGGTGCAATCGGTGGGCGACGAAGAGCTAGACAGGGCCCTCTTGCGACCTGCCGCAGGAGGTGCAGCATCCAGAGTGGCTTGTGGTGCAGCGTCAAGATCGGCCAGCGATGGGGCATCCTTGCGGCCAGTGGCATGGCGTCCTCAGCGACCTGTGGTGTGGCATCCTCGGCGGCCAGTGGCGTGGCATCCTCAATGGCTTTGGTCATGGCCGCGACTGATGCCACGACCTCCTCCTTTGATGCGCCGGGCATCAGCTGGTGGGCAGCAGCAAGCACGAGCATCGACTGGTTCGAGATGACATGCACTGCCAGCATGGTGCAGATATCTCGGGCCAAGTAGCTGTAGATGTCATTGGCCGCTTTCCCACACAGACCAACAGCCAGCTTGCATGGCAGGACTGCCTTGTCCAAATCTGTCTGGATCGCGCTTGTCTGGATCGCGTCCATCTTGTCAGCATCCATCATATCCATGCCCATCATGTCAGCATCAGCCATGTCTGCACGCACCTTGCCTGCATTGGCGTGCACCATGCGCCGCGTCCAGTTACGGTGAACAATCAGTTGCATGACGGTGACCAACCATGCGTTGGTGGTGTCCATGTTTGATCGCGGCTTTGCCATGCGACCATTGCCAACAATCGTGACAATGTGGCGTAGGAGACATGCCACAGACGTCTCGCCACCGGATCTGCTGCTGGTCAGTGCTGTGAGGAGTTGATTGGCAGTTGGAATGACTGCTGCTGCTTCTGCTTCTGCTTGCTGCTCGTGCTGCTCATGCTGCTCGTCATCCTCATGGTCATCATGCTGCTCGTCGTCCTCGTGATCCTCATGATCGTCATCGTCCTCGTGGTCATCATGATCATCATCATCCTCGTGGTCGCGATCGTCCTCATGGCTGTCAGGACCGTCAGGGTCATTGGGGCCATTGGGCTGCTTGGGCTTCTTGACGTGTCCGAGCGAGCAGAGCTCAAGCACTGTGTCCTTTGAGAGGATCACAGAATCCCCATAGAAAGGGATTTTGCCCTTGCGACCATGTGGACCAACGCCGTACATAAACCGGACCATGGTGTCCTTTTCCAGCACACAGTATCCTGCCAAGAGCGCAGCCTCCGTCTTGCGGTCAAGTTTCTCGCGATCAAGAAAGCAGTAGTTGGTCTTTCCATCGCGGGTCCACTTGAAAACGCGATAATCGAGTGGCAGTGGCTCATCTGACTCGAGCTTGAGCAGTACTTCGAGAACAGCGCCAAGCATCACAATCCCGACATGCCGAGCGCCGACGATGAACGTGTAAACCTTGGAAATGCAGGCTAGGACAACCATGGCGATGGTTTGCTCTGCTGATGGTGGTTTGGCTGGAGGGCCCAACAACTTTGCGCTTGCTGGATTGTCTGAAACCATCTCCTGCACACCTGTCAGCATGCAAAAAGCCGAGCATGCAGAGCAGCATGGCGATCAACCCCCATACCTTCAGATCCACGATCATATTGGGGCGATGTTGCTGCGTGTTTGTCTGAGCCTTTGGTGCTTTGGGATGCTGCTGTGCCTCCTGCTCGCGCTCGTCCTCCTCCTTCTCCTTGTCTTTCTCCGTGCCCTCCTCTGTTGGTGCTTTGAAATTGGCGGCTGCAGGAAGAGTCTGGCAGGCCCCTTGTTTGTAGTCGCCCATCCGGACAAGCTCATTGTGCAAGGTGCGTCTTGCATGAAATGGTATCTGCCAGCAGAATGCATGTCAGCAAGCACAATCAAGGCACGCGACATGCCATATGCCACTTACGCCTGTGTCTCGTCCTCAGATTGAGCCTGGCGGGCTTGCTTGCTTGCATCCTTCTTGAGCTCCTTGATGATCTCATCTGCCTTGGCCTTCTCTGCACGCTCTTCTCGCTCCTTCTTGAATACAGCCTGTCTGGCCAGTGTGACAAGGTATGGCTCCTGCCGTGTTTGGATGCAATCTTAGGCGTGCATTCTGAATGTGCACAAGATGCTCACAATCACAAGCCTGCAGTTCAACTCACGGTTGTCTTTGTGTCTTGAAGCACATCAATGTAGAGGATCTTGTCGCGATCTGTGCCATCAGCTGCGGCTGGAGATGGCAGCAGCATCTGTGGCCTTTTGGTGGCTTGCCGACCTGTCAAGTCAAAGCATGAGCAGGTGCATCAAGCCGCCACATGCAAACAGAGCATAGAAATGCAAAGACGCACTGGAGCCCTGTCAATGATCAGTGTCAGTGTGTCTGTGGCTTGTTGATACTGCTCAGAAAGTGCCAGCGGCTTGAAGTCGTCCGGGCTGTGTTTCTTTTGGCATTCCAAGAGATTCAGCGTATCTACGGCCTGTTTGCGAATGGCAGCGACAGCCTTTCGAGTCGCGATCCGTGTGCTCTTTCTGCGGTGCTGTTTAGCCTTGCGGTTGCCTGCCAGAAGAATGCCGTGATTGATTGTGAATACACAAGGTCGCACTGTGCCAAACAAATGCAGAGCGAACCTGGCTTCCTTGAACGCCTGAATGGTGCACATGCAATGCCTGGATACCTCTTGAGCCGTTCCTGCAGTCTCAGGATCACCATCTGCTCGCCCAGTGATGGATCAAGTCAGCCATGCTCAAAATCAGCAACAGCATGCAGTGGACAGTCAAGACACGCATCCAAGCCACCCAAAACTCACAAAGGCGTGTAACAGGCTCTGCTCAGCTGGGCTGAGTATCTCATATCCTTTTGTAGCGAGATCCTTCTCGTGCACAGCCTGGAGCAGCTGCTTGCTTGCATTCTCGCAGATATCAGCAAGGATGTCACGGCCGTTGAGAATGTCATCGGCGAGGAGTCTGCCGTGCATGGAGAACGCAGCTAAACACGACACGGCAGCCATTGAGCATGACAAAAACGTCGTCCAGTCGCCTTGTGTTGACAATGTGCTTGGCGAGCACCATGACTTCATCCCATGTAAGGTGCCAAACTGCACGACTGGCATTGCCCTTTAGCTGCTGTGCCGTGTGGCTCAAGCAGCAGTCGCTGTAGGCCGTGCATGCAGAGGCAGATCTGCCAGTGGCATCCATCAGAGTCAGTGCCACAAGAATCCTGCAGAGATCGCAGCCGTGCCTACCTGTTTTGGGGCGAGATGGTCCTGTTGGCAGTCCTGCTGTTGCCATTGGATGGTGCATGCATTCATGTCAATGCCATGCTGTCCAAGTGCATCCAAACCAAGACTTACTGCCGCATCTGTCCTGCAAACACACTGGCATAATGGCCACATGCTGGGGCTGTGATCTCTCCAATATCGGCTCCTCTCTTGTCACGGTTGAGAAACACCGCGAAGGCATTGCTGAATGACTGAGCAAGAGGCTTGCTGCCGATCTTGTACATCTGCCACATGAACGCAATCTTGATGACATGCACAAACATTCTGGCAATGTTGGGGTCTTGGAGGCATTCACAGACATCCGCGACAGAGATACCCAGCTGCTCTGCCTCCAAACGAATGCATGCCATGATGCACTTTGCAGCCGTGACGATCCCTTTCAAGTCCACATCGCAGCATCACGAGTAAGTCAAGGTCGCAGTGCATGACATCCAAAAATGCAAAGCAGGCAAGCCAACCTACCAATCCCAACACAATGGAAATAGTTGTTGCTCGCCATTGCGGCCACCAACTGGCAGACAAAGGGAATGTCTGGCAAGCCTAAGGCGGCTGCAATGGAGGCAATCCCATGGTGATTGTAGGATCGCATTCTATTGATCTGCCCACTGCACAGTTGCAGCAGCAGGACAGGGCAATAGCCGGCACAGTGGAACACCAGATCGGAGTCGCCACTGATGACAATGACTGGCACATTGCTGTCAAGAAGGCGCGTGAGCCATGGATTCTAGAAGCATGCAGAAGGCTGACCAACCTTGCTTCGCGGGAATGGCGTGCAATGCAAACATCCGCTCATTCTCGCAAAGGCACACAGACGACCCGCCTTTGAAGTATCTGAGAAGACTGCCCAGGGCCCTCGAGATGGCTGCCTTGCGCTCGCGTGTGAGGGGGTATGCCTTCTGCAGGCGCTGCATCTCGTTTCTGGAATGGCATTGAGTCAGTACAGCATGCAGATCAACAGCAGCAAGTGGCACACCTCGAGAGCTTGCCGCTCTTCTGGCCGGCATTTTGCTTGGCTGCCTCGGCCATGAGAAAGGATGCCACCTCCAATGCTGCCCAGGCCCGCCCGGCATAAGCAGCCTTGATGCGGTGTCGAGCTGCGACCCATCACATGCAGCTGGACTGTATGCAGCTGTCCAATGGCTGCGGCGAGGCTGCTGATGAGCGGCTCGAGTAGCAGCCTCCAGTCGTTGTCAGACTGGGGCGGCTTTGCGGCTGCTGCTCTCATAATGTCAATGAAGAGCAGGCAAAGGATGTCGACATGGATGATGCAGCTGATGGGCTCGGAGTCGGCTGCTGCTGCTGCTGCTGCTGCTGCATCTGGCTGCTGCTGGGCAATGGCCTGAATGGCAGTGGGCAGAGGGGTGTCTGCTTTGTATGTCTTGACACCACCTCTCTTGTCGATGGTGGGGAGACTGCCGTCAACTCCCATGTGTGTTTGTTGTGTGTTGTTGCGTGTTGTTTTGTGTCGGTCGTTTTATGGGCAAGCTGCTCTCGTAATATCAGACTGATGGTTGGCAGCAACACATGGAGCACTGGTCTGTGTGTGTGGAATGGCATGCTCCTCAGAGAGAGAGAGAGAGCGTTGCACATGACTATGCATTCGCCCCTCTTTATTCATGGAGGACACACACGCACGGCCCAGCGAGACAGCAGGCGCTGCTGCCTGCACCACTGTCGTTGCTGTGCTCGCATCACGCAGTGTCAGCACTTCTCAAGGGCTCTCTAGATCAACCAATCACAGCGATTCCACCAGGAGTTGACCAATCAGGAATATTCCACCAGGATTGACCAATCAGGAATATTCCACCAGGGGTAATGGTATGAGAACCGGGCCCCTGGTTTGCGTTGTATCATCCAACATGGCAAAGCATGTCCCGCTGATTCGCTTCCTTGGACCCCGCAAGTTCCTCGCACATGCTGGCGCTGGCGCAGCCACGCCTGCTGCTGGCCGTGCTGCTGCCGCACCGCAGGTCGCCGTCTCCAATGGCGTCCGCATTGTCACGTACGAGTCAGAGTTTGCGCTGCCGCCGAGATACAGACAGCTGCCGCTGTCGGCCAAGGAGCTTGCCGCCATCGACGTGAGTCTTGTGACGGCCGCCTTCTGTGTCGTGCTGTGGGCCTGTGGAGGCTGCCGTGGGTGGAGGCGTGGCGGGCCGTGCGGGGGCTTCCGAGCAGGGTGGCTGTACTGACTCTTGCTCTCCTTGGCGCACATGCTGCTACCGCTGGCTGCGTTCGTTTCGACAGGCTGGTGGTGCGGATCACATCGTCACTGGCGCATGAGCAGCACAACGGACGCACGGACGCACGGACCAACCATATACACACCGCACGCTCAGCTGCACTGCACACATTCTCATGCAGAGACGTCTCCTCTCTCACATCACCACCACCACCACCAAGACCTCTTGCGCCAGCCATAAACCCACACCTTCATTGTTGCCGTCTTGCTCTTCTTTATCTTGCAACGGGAGTCGTGCGCAGCAGAGCGGCTGCATGGGCATCGAGCCACGAGACGAGATCGGCGTGTGCAGCCGAATAGGCCGATCGTTGGGTCTGCGCTGCTTGCCATCGCCTGGCTGCTGCCGCTGGTCGTCCCATGCGCACCAGCACAAGGCAAACGTGTCCATGGAGCTCCAGATCGGTGTCTACGAGGGACCTCATGGCGTGTTAGCAGCGACCTCAAACCGCATCTGCAAACTGCGCATTGCTTGCCTGTGCAGAGAGACAATGCACGCTCAAAGGCGTCCAGTGACGCGGCGAGACAGCCCGAGAGGGACAGAAGCAGTCCCAGGTTTCTGTGGATATGAATCTGTCAAGCCGTACTTGGGGTCAGCAATCTGCTCACAGACAACCATGTAGCGGCCACGTACAATGTAGGACTGCTTGGCTGGCAGTGGCATGCTATCCTGGATAGGGCCAGTGTCGCTTGATAACCGTCGTCGCTTGGCGGCCTGGCTGTCGGTCTCGTCTTGAACGCGATGGCTGCCGAGGATCACCAAAGCGCGTCGCAGAGCATTCATGCCGTCTTTGATGACATCCATACGATCCCCTCCACAGCTCTCAGAACTGCTGGAGGATGACACGTCGCCGACGGCAGCCTCGCCCATGTACAGGCACGCTCGCCAGTCGCCGTGCGTCTCCTCCTGGCGCTGGACTGTGCTCGCTACCAGAGCGCGACATACTCGAAACGCCTCGGCGTGTTTGCGGCTCTTGATGAGGGCGTAGACATACTCGTGCATCACACGCTGGGACAGCCGGTATCCCTGTGCACGCCACTGGCTGCACATATCGCAGAGTGCATCCAGAGCACCGGTTTCTCGCAGTGCTGTTGTCAGGCGTGCTGCAAGCGTGTCCCACATGCCTGCATCCATGGCGTCCTGTGTGCTTGCAGGCTTGCCAGTCAGTCGCGTCAGAAGCTGGATCTCCAGGCGTGTGTGACCGAGCAGCCGCGCGACGCTCGCAAGGTTAATCATGGTGCTCGCATCGCTCGGGCACTGTTGAAACGATTCTCTGATCAAGACGAGCGCCGATTGTGGTTTGTTCTGGCTCGCACAGCATGCCGGCGTCCGCGAGTCAGAGAGCATCGCAGGAACCAGAATCGCGCGACCGACTTACAAGCTTGATGAGAGAGCAGCCCATCATGTTGAGCATCTTGGCTGGATCCGAAAGCTTTGAAACGGTCGTGACAAAGCTGTCGAATGCCTCTTGGTACCTGCCCGCCTCGTAGTGTACGTATCCTGGGGCCGGTGCACCGGTCAGCGATGGAGGCTGAGCAGCAACCGTGGATGCAAGAGTGGCTGCATACCTGTGATGATCGTCATGCCTACTGAACTCGCGATGGGCGACGTGGAAGGGATCGCTGCGAGAAGCAGCGCGGGGTCACGAACGCCAGTAGACCACAGAAACAGCGATCGCGCCACGGTGTTGCCTGCAATCATCTCGCTCTTGCATACTGATGCAAACAATTGCGACTGATCTGCTGCTGCTGCTGATGGTGGAGGGGCAGCTGGCGTGGACGGCAGCGCGATGCTTTGGGCAAGAGCATCGACAGAGGCCAGTGCCTGTCGGACAAGCGGCTGTGCATCCATGCCGACGTGGCGTGCACATAGCCAGATGCAGTTTGCTGCGATATTGCATCGCATTGCATGATTGCCGGGCCGAACGCCATCCAGAGTCGATCGATCGATGCATGCTGTGCACCATTTGATGATCTGGACGCAGATGCGCTCTGTTTCAGCAGGCTGGCTGTCCTGCTCGTCTCCGCTTGTGAATCCAGCTGATGATGCCAACCGCGCACACGACTCGAGCAGGTCTTGCCGACCGAGCTGATTGATCCATTCAAGCTGCGGATCTTGCGACAGTGTCAGAGTAAGATGGATGTAGCATAGATGCAGCGGCGATGTCTCCAGATGCGGCATTGATCCTAGTGCTGGCATGGCAGGCGATGAGAGGAATGGCAGACTGCTTGAGACGGCCAGGACCGCATGCCCACCTTTGAGCTCGTCGGCCAGCAGCAGGATAGGTGCGACGGACTTGGTGGCCTGAGTGCAAGTGTGAGCATGCAGTGCACGACAGGACACCATCGGCTATGGGATTGGCTCACCATGGACGAGGCGAGTGCCGCATTGATGCGCAGCCAAGTGGCATGTGGCGTCTTGCCTTGTTGACGCAGCCGACGGTCAGCCCCTGCCGAGCCATATCCAGCGCCAAGAGTACATACGGGATGCCTGCTCAAAGGCAGATGCTGCCTCGGCATAAAAGCCGTCGCCTTGTGTGCTGGCCGACGCAGAGAGCACAGGCGTCAGACACGCGCGGAGCAGCAGCTGGCGCACGGCAGTGTCCGCTGGTGTCCGAAAGTGGGCGAGCAGCGGCGGCGTGCAGACCGTGGCCGAGCGTGCAGTTGCCGGCAGTGCGGCGTATGCAGCAAGATGCGTGGCGTCCAAGCGGCTCTCTCTGAGCGTGCCGAGCGCCCGCACGACGGCATCGGTGGCATCGGTGGCATCGGTGGCAGATGCTGGCCGTGCCGCAGTGCCGCCTGTCGATGCCATCCCAATCGGGATCTGAGCACATTCAGAAAAGAAAAAACTGTTGGACTTTGACCTCACTTTCGGCATCCATCATGTCGGCGCTGCTCCAGACACCGACGCCGCTGTTCTCGCAGCCCGTGTCTGCATCGGGCGCTGCGGCTGCCAAGGGCATGGCTGCTGCCGTCACCACGTCTGCACCGTTTGTCGCCACCACCACGCCCAACGCCATCCTGCTCCACAGCGTGAGTCTGGCTTGGCTCGCTGCGCTGGTTGCCGAGCCGATGTTTTTCTTTGGCGAGCTGCCATGAGCCAAAGGATGGATGGATGGATGGATGGCGGCTGCTCAGTCAGGGCTGCTGCCATGCAAGCCATTCGTTGGATGCCATGCTGTGCCGGGCCAGCCCGTTCTGCCGCTGACTGACGCTGTGGCCGCTTCGAAACGACAGGCGTCCAACCAACGATGCATTGCATCCGTGACTGGAAAGGACGCTCTTGCCTTTACCGTGCCGGCGGTCTTTTACGGACCCAGGGAGATCGCCGCCGAGGACGAGGCCGACGAGGCAGCACAGGACGGCGCTGCATCTGCTCCCGATGCCGATGCCGATGCAGGTGCCGGCACGGCCGACAAGCCTGTTGTCGGACGTCTGGTTGCTGCGTCGACCATGAATCTGCAGGTCTGGAAGATCGACTCTGCCCAAACGTCTGCCATCAGCAAGCCCGACTACTTCCGCAAGGTAAGGCCAGCCACGCATGGCATGTGTGCATGTTCAGCCAGTCTGCAGCAGCCGGCCTCGTCCATCTCACTCACGCTGTTTGTCTGGACGGCCGGTTGGATGGCGGACTCGTGACGGCAGCTTCAACATCCCATCCAAGCCATCGCGATCCTGCCCATTGCCGTGACGCAGCGCAAGCAGCACAACCACAGAATCGTCGCAGTCATGATCAATGGCCACGTTTCGCTGCTTTCGGCCAACGTCGACCGTGTTTTGAGCAGCTGGTCGCCGCCTGCGCTCAAGGACGCCAAGTCGGCATCCACTGTCGAGTTTTCGCAGTTCTTCACGTCCGAGACCGAGTCGCCGGCCGTCCAAGTCGACAATGTTGTCGTTGGCGCTTCTGCGGCCGATCCCGAGCTTGGATCTGGCATCCTTGTGCAGGTTGTCCGCCACCATCTGGCCGACCAGAACAAGGACTCATGGACTGTGCGTCTCATCTCCGTCAATGAGTCGTTTGGCCGCGCCTTTGTGATCCTGCAGAGCGAGCATCACATTGAGCTTGCAGGCGGCAACCCGCTCTCGTACGCATTCGACCCCAAGTCTCGCCGTCTCTCTCTTCTTGGTATGCACCATGCCCCTCATCTGATCCTCTTTGTGCTTTTGTCAAGCCAGGAACTGACGAATGCGTGCCATGGGCGGAACTTGCAGGTGCGAACCGCCACATATCTGTCTACGAGCTCAACGACGGCGCCAAGTCGAAGCCCGCTCTCGACATTGACGTCTCAGCATTCATGGACACACCAAAGGCCAATGCGCAATCTCCCGCCTCGCTTGCTGTGCTGCCTGAAGAGCACATTGCCGTTCTCTCGCAGCGTAAGCAGCAGGATATCATCACCGTCTGGGAACTCAAGTACGGCTCGCTCCAAAGCGAGTTCATTCTGGTCGACAACGACGCCGAGCGTCCTGCGCGCGATACGCGCGTTCTCTCGCTTGGCGAGACTTCCGTGTCCTACCTCGGCCGCGTTCTTGTGCCGCTCATTGCATCCACCGAGTCCAGAGCCATCCAGCTCAACTCGGCGCTCGTTCCCTACCACTGTGAAGCCGTGTCGCTCATGAGCGTCCTCGCGAAGCTCAGCGCGACTCCGGCTTACCAGGAGCGTGATGACACCGACCTGGTTGTGCCGCTTGCTTCCATTGTCGGCTCGCAGCCGCCTGTTGCTGGCGCGTTCCTTGGCGGCCAGTCTGTCGACCAGGAGGATGATGCCGAAGACACCACTGGCGTGTACCGTGCTCATGACCGCGCTGCTCTTGGGCAATGGGCTTCGGAAATCAGCCGCAACGAGCTTCTGGACTCCAAGTACCTTGCCAAGCTGGCCGATCCTGCGCAGACTGCGACGGTCGACAGCTTCAACGCCGCGTTTGTCGCGTGGCTCGCCAAGCGCAGTGGAATGGCTCTCCAGGAGAGTGCCGCTCTGCGTGCCGGCGAGATTGTCCCCCAGATTCCCGTCACCGAGCTGTCGCATGCTGCCGTTGCGACGATTGCCCGCCGCTGCTTCACCAACCCGGACAAGTTCTGGCCGCGTGTTGTTGTCGAGCACCTGATTGCGAGCGGCTCTCTCACCTCGCAGGCTGTCGGCGACACTGCCAACAGCCGCCTGCTCATGACCCTGATTGCCAAGTACGACTACGATCTCGTCGAGCTGGCCCTCCGCCACGTATGCGACCTGACCGAGGTGGATCTCGCCCGCGTGCTCCACCACGTGTGCTTTGCCACAGACTCGCCGGCCGAAGACGAGCACCGCAGCCGGGTACTTGATGCATACATGGCGCGTCGGCCGCATCCTGGCGCCAAGGAGCTGCGCCGTGGCCGCACCACTGACAGCGACCTGTCTTCTGCGGCGCAAGTTGCTGAGGCGTCTGCGGCTGCGTCTGCTGCTGCCGCCGCGGCTGTCAAGTCGGCCCCTGCGCCAGACGCTGCCCTGAAGACGCAGACGTCTGACATGGACGTTGATCAGACGCTCGAGGATGCCGAGAACCCGTTGGCACCGACTCACCGTGCGATCACGGCCGGCCAGCTGCACTTTTTCCGTCTGGTCCTGTCCGCGCCACGCAACGACCTCGCCTTCACGCATGCCATGCGGTCCACTCTGTCGCCGTCGGATCTGCGCGTGCTCCTTGCCTACCTGTCTGACCTCTTGTGTCCCGTGTACTCGACCGAGCTTGCGCTGCCTGTCCGCAAGACAGCTGGCGAGGGCGAAGACGAGGCTGATGCCAATGCAGCAGCTGCCCGCATGACGGCGTCCGGCGACCGGTTCCCCCTGTGGTGGTTGTGGTCCGAGGGCACGCTCGACGAGACGCACAACTACAATGACTGGATCATGGTGTGTTTTTGGCTGTACTTTCCCCTACTCTGTCTTTATCACGGACGTGCGGCTTGCTGACGCTTTGGTTGGTTGCCTTTGTTTTACAGGCTGTCGACGCGCTGTCGCTTGTGATTGACTCGCACCTGACGACGATCCTGCTGACGAGCGACCTCGCCTCCGAGATTACGCGTCTGCAGGCGGTTGTTAAGCGCGACCTGCGGCTGCTGCAGCTGTACGACTCGCGTCTGCGCGGCCCGCTGCTCGGTCTCTCTGTCGACCGCTCCGCCGCACCCAAGGCTCATGTCCCCCTGAACGAGCAGGACGCGGCGGCCGCAGCGGCAGCCAAGGAGATTGACGGCGACCGGATGCACGGCAAGCGGTGGCAGATGTGTTGGATCAGGTGCAGAACGGCGCAGGCGACTACAGCGTCGAGGTGCTCAAGCTCCTCTGACCAATGTGTCGGTGGAATGAGGGGGCCGGACGTGTCCGGCTCGCGTGAGAGTGTCGTGGGAGTGAGACTTGACAAACCAAAAAACAATACAATGCTCTTCAATCGGCTTCTTTTATAGTGCGAGCGGCTGGGTCTGTGCGTCTACATGTGCAATCAGTCCATCTCGACCGTCAGATTGCGGCTCAGCAGTTCCTGTGGCGGGATTAGAAAGGTGTCAGCGTAAGGCAATGCAGCAGACATGATCGACAGAGCGAGGCCGTCGCTCACATAGGTCATGAAGATGACGCCGCTGGTGGGGGCGCTGCGGGCAATGGTGATGCCAAAACCGCGGTACAGGCCGCGGATGCCCTCGGCGTGGTACAGCTCGCGGCCCACGGCCATGAACCCGCCCGTGCCGAGCGGCGATGTCTGCTGCCTGCTCTTGATCACGTCGGCAGGAAACAGCGCGGCGTTGTAGCTGACACCGGCGAGTGCGCCAGCCGCCATGAGCAGCCACGGCGACAGATCCTCCTTGGACTGGGCTGTCGGCGACGTGGCCACGAAGCGCTTGACGGCAAACTCGTACGTGCCGAACCAGGCCGCGCCGCCGGCGACCTCGCGCAGCATGGTGCCCAGATGGCCACGGTACAGGCCACGGATGCCGTCATGGCGCAGCGTGTGCCACAGCACATGCAGCGTGCCGCGGAACTGTGGGCCGGACGCGGTGGGGACGACTGGAGCAGCCGGCACTGCTCCTGCCGAGGACGCGGCAGCCCCAGAGGCCGACGAGCCCGCCAAAGGCGGCTCCGAGAGGTGGCCGCGCGCACCGAACCCGCCGGCGATCAGGACCGACGGGTTCTTGGACAGCAGGAACCGGCTCGTCTGCGACTGGTAGGCCGACTCTTGCACGGGGGCGCCTTGGACCTGCAGCCGGCACTTGATGAGCTCGACGGGCGTGAGCACAAACGAGACGCACGCGCCAGAGAGTGCGCCGGCCAGGGCGAGCTGGCTCATGGACAGTGGTGCAGAGGGCTCCATGCCCGACAGGCTGCGGATGGAGTTCTGGACCTGGTTGTATGCAATAAATAGGACAGAGTTTTCTGCCATGGACCCGACGAGCGGAGCCGAGAGACCCTGTCCGATGAGCAAGCGGCGGCAAGCGGCAGCAGCGGTCAGACGGGCATGTCACGGCACGCAGGTGCACAGGCAATGAACCAACACGGGCGATGGCGTCATTGGATCGTGCAAACGGAGCGAGCAGCACGCACTCTGTAAAACGAGCCAAAGCCCTCCTGGGAGGCCATGTCGCGGATGGTCTTTAGTGTGCGGCCGTTGAAGAGAGAGGACCACGAGGCCCCTGCCGAGCGGGTGTTGATGTGCAGCGGCTCGGCCTGGAGGCGAACCTTGACGGTGTCAAAGGGGTATTCGACGAGCTTGCCGACGAGCCCAGAGATCTGCGGCGGTGGCAGCGATGGTCAGCCAGCGATGCCAGGCATGGTGGCAGCAGCAGCGATGCTCTTGTGAGACGGAGGCAGTCTGGGATGCCAAGCCTGGCCTGTCTGGTCTGTCTGGCAAGCCTGCCAGTGCAGCAGTGCAGCAGTGGATGCAAGCGAAAGGAAAGGAGGGCGGGCAGGCAGGTTGGCGGGGGCGGCAGGACCCACCGAGCCAAAGAGCAGATCAGCGGCTCTGGTGTCCCGCTGTATCTTGACATCGGGCGCCGAGGCGGCGGCGAGGGACGTTGCGATGGCGGCTGCCGGCGACTCTTGTGGCGACAGGCGGGCGTCCATCTGCGTCCGTTGGTGCGAGGTGTGTATGGGATCGGCCAGAGCTGGTTGCGGGGAGAGCGCCAAGTGCTGGGTTGTGGTCGTTGAGCGGTTCTGGGTGGTGGTCGTTGAGCGGCGTGGATGTGGATGGAGTGGATGCTGCGGAGCCGTGCGGCTGGGTCGCCGAGGGGCCTGTCAGGAAAGGGCCGTAGAGGGCAGCGGCTGCAGCGAGGCGATGGCGGCGGCGAAGGCGTAGGTGTAGGCGAGGGCGCTGGCGTGGGCGAGAGGGGCTTGCTGGCTTGCTGGCTTGCTAGTCGAGCAGTTGGCCTGTGTGGTTGGCCTGCGTGCGGTTGGCTTGCTGTGGGCCAACTCGCGCAAACACGCATGTTCGACGGCGCCGCGCCCGTGCGCTCCGTCGCCGAGCAGGCACGCATCGAGCGAGCACAGCGCAGCGCTGCCCGCCAGGCGCAGGCAGAGGCCGTGCGGCGGACAGACGCTGCCGCAGCCATCGGCCGCTTCGTGGCGGCGGCGGCGGCCCGTCGCAGAGCAGCGGCGGCTCTGCGGGCCTCGTGGGACGGCCGGCTGGCTGCCGCTGCTCAGCTGCTGTTGCCGCCGCAGCTGGAGCCGCTCCCGCCGCAGACGCTGCGGCTCCTGGCCGGGCTGCTGGTGCGCTTCTACGATCCGCTGGCCGACGCTGCACGGCTCGCCAGCCTGGCCCGGCTTCTCCTTCCCCCGCAGACGCAGCACACACAGCACACACAGCATACGCAGCACACGCAGCCAGCCTTGCCGTATCTGCCGCTGCTGCTGAGCCATCCCGCGACAGCGCCACGCATCCTGGCTCGCCTGCTCGGCATCGCCGTCGGCAGAGTGTCGGGCCCTGCAGAGCCGCAGAGCGCTGCTGCCTCGGCAGCGTCGCCTGGATCGCCGTCTGAATCGCCGTCTCGATCGCCCGCGCAGTACCTCTCTGGCCCTGAAATGCGCATGCTCCTCGCCTATGTCGACCGCAAGGCCATCCCAGAGCCGTGCCTGAGCATCATTCACGCCCATCTGCACATGAACGGCGCTCTGAGCACCCTGGGCTCCGCACTCGCACATCGCTCGCTCCCTCTGGCCCTGCCAGAGCACAAGCACAACAACCTGCCCGCAGACGCACGCCAGCGCATGCTTTGGATCAACGCTGCGCTGCAGATCGCCATGCAGCTCGTCAGTCCATCCACCATCGCCACCTCCGGCATCAGCATCAGCAGCCATCTGCACACACACCCACCATCCATCAGCTTCCTGCGCGCATTTGTCACTGTGCCGCTGCTGGCCAACGTCATGAACGATCAGGGCGTGGCGATCCTCGCCAGAGCCGGCTTCATCCCAGCCATCCTGGCGCTGCTTTCGGATCCTGACATGGTCAGCAGCCTCTGCTTCAGGCTCGACGGAGAAGCCACTCTCTTCCTGACTGGCAATCTGATCACGCTGTTCAGCCGGATCGAGTCTCTGCCAGGCTCGGCACCTGTCCAGTCGCCATCCAGCACGTTGCCTTTGAGCCCTGCAATGACACCAGCATCACCACGTGCATCGCTCGATCTGGACGCTCTCGTCAATGTCGTCTCGTCACTGCTGCACCACGCTCAAAAGTTTGCGAGTGAGACGCAACTCTCGAATGTCACCTACCACCAAATCTTCAAGGTTGGTTGGCCGACTCTCTGCAAAGTCTTGGTAAAGCATCGGCTGACATGATGCCGCGCATCTACAACAGTGGTATGCAGGATCCACGCACCACTTGCCACAGCATGTGTACACCTTGCTGCTTAACCAGCTGGCTCATCTCTGGTCGCCACCCTTTGTGCAGCGTCTCTTTCGGCCAGCTCTCGACATCCAGACTGCAAGCAGCAACAGCACAACGCCTCGAAGCAGCACAGTTGCATCGGCCTTGCCCTCGGTCGCAGATACAACACAAGTGGCCGTCTCGCTCAGCGCAACGTGCAGAATGTACATGCGTCTCACTTCCACAGTCCTCACGCAGTCGCATGCCATCTGGAACAAGATCAGCTACACGCCTGGCCTTGTTGCATCTCTCATTCGCGTCATCCACATGCTGGGCCCAAAGCGTCAAGGGTTTGCACTCTTGCTGGCTTCGGCTGAGCGTACAACCTTGGAAACAGAGCCGTATCTGCCCATCCTGCACGCGTTCTGCAAGATGACCAGCATCGTCTTCATCACCCTCGACCAGGACGACGTTTACGTCCGGCAGCATCCGTTTGAGCTGGCCGAGCTCCATGGTCTGGTCATGTTCCTCAATGAGCTCTGCTTCAAGGTGTTCTGGCTGCACTTTGAGGCCATGAAACGGCCCGCCGAGTTCCCTGCCATGACTGCTGCCATTGACTGCTGCCGCATGCTGCTCAACACCCTCCTCGACATGGCATCCCGTCGTCCCTTTGTCGGCGAAGACATCAAGACGGCATGGGTCATGAAGCCGTGCACGAAACCCGACTTTCTGGACGCTGTCCGCAGGCAGGACCGTCGCGCACTTTTGATCCTCTCAAACGTGCCGCAAGCCATTCCCTTCCGCGTGCGAGTCGAAATCTTTCGAGATCTCGTGCGGCTGGACCGCAGCCAGTTTACCGACTCTGTCCGCACCATCCCCATTACGGTCAATCGGCAGCGTTTGTTCGAGGACGGCTTCGCGCAGCTTAAAAAGTTTGCTCCGTCGCAGCTCAAGCAGACGATCCGCGTCAAGTTTGTCAACCAGTTTGGTCTTGAAGAAGCCGGCATCGACCAGTTTGGTGTTTTCAAAGAGTTTCTCGAGGACATCTGCAAGACGGCGTTCTCGACCGACTTTGGACTGTTCAGGACAACGCCGGACGGCAATGTCACGCCAGCCGTGACGTCCTTTATCCACGAGGAGCATCTGCAGTTGTTTGACTTTGTCGGGCGGATTCTCGGCAAGGCTCTTTACGAGGGCATCGTGCTGGACATCCCCTTTGCACTGTACATTTACGCCAAGCTGCTCGGCCGGTACAACTTTATTGACGATCTGCCGTCCCTTGATCCTGACCTCTACCGCAATCTGGCGTTTATCAAGTCCTATGATGGTGCATGCTCGCCTTGTTTGGCGTGCCGTTCTCGCACCTTTGGCTTTGGCCATGGCTGATACCATGACTGTACACAACAGGCGACTTTGAGGATCTGGGCCTAAACTTTACGATTGACCACAACCTGTTTGGCAAAGTGGAGTCGGTCGACATCAAGACTGGCGGCTCGCACATCAACGTGACGGCTGACAACCGCTTCGAGTACATCCATCTGATGGCAGACTACCGCATGAACCAGGAGTGCAAGGACCAGTTCCGCTACTTTATTGCCGGCTTCAAGGCCGTTATCCAGGAAAGCTGGCTGCACATCTTTTCGGCTCTCGAGCTCCAGTGGCTCATGTCGGGTGAAAATGTCGACTTTGATGTGGCGGATCTGCGGAAGCATACGCGATACGAGGGCGGTTACTTTGATGTGCATCGAACCATCCGCAACTTTTGGCAGGTGCTTGAGGAGATGGATGCCAAGGACCGCAGCGCGCTCCTCAAGTTTGTGACAAGCTGCTCCAAGGTACCATGGTTGTTTGCAGCGTTGAGTGGACGGTCATTTGCTGACTAGGGATGGTGTGCAATCAACAGCCGCCTGTTGGGGGGTTCGCTCATCTGGAGCCGCCGCTCACGATCCGCTTTGTGGATGCAGAGGAAGGCGCGCTGTCGCCCGGACAGAGCAGCAGTCCGCTTGCACGCTTTGGCAGCCTGTTGGGTCTTGGCAAGGACAAGCAGCATCTGCCGTCTGCAAGCACCTGCTTCAACCTGCTCAAGCTGCCGGCATACTCCAAGAAGAGCACGCTGCGCGAGAAGCTGCTGTATGCAATCCGATCTGGTGCCGGCTTTGAGCTCGCCTGACTGCAATATACAATGTTGATGCAACGAAGCCCCATGCAGCCACTTTTACAGCAATCGCGAAACCGCGTCCATGAAGCGACGCATCCCGCAGCGCTTTGAGCGGTCGGGCAGCTCGCTCAGCCCGCTGCGCTTCACGAGCACGGCCGGCAGCACCATCGACATCAACGTCATCGACTCTCGCACCGTGCGCGTGCAGCATGTGCCGCCTGGCCGCACTCCGCTGCCTGCCACACACTCGGTCTGCGTCCCAACCGCCACCACCAGCCACGTCGGCAGCAACGATGCTCGCCTGCCCGTCCTTGGCACGGCTCGCTCAGACGTCACTGCCAGGCTGTCCTCCCGCTTCGGCTCGATGCGCCCGACTGCCACTGCCACCGCCCCTGTCCTTGCTGTGTCTGCAGACGGAACCCGCTTCACTCTCTCCACAGCCGACATCGACCTCGTCGTCGACATCGCCAACGGCGACTTGACGCTCTCGTGGCATTCGCGCCACAGCAGCAAGCCGTTCCTGCAAGACTTACCCTTCCGTGCCTACGAATACGACGTCGAGGGCACTGGATCCGTGCACCACAATGTGCGCCACAGCACCGACACCAGCTACTACGGTGCCGGCGAGCGTGCAAGTCCGCTGTCGCTGAGCGGTCGCCATCTGCGGCTCGAGGCACTGGATGCGCTTGGATACGACCCGCAGCGATCTGATCCGCTGTACAAGCACGTGCCTGCATACTACGGCATCTCGCGGTCCACTTTCGAGGCATTTGGCGTGTACTACGACTCGCTTGCCACCGGATCCATGGACTTTGGATGCGAGATCGATGCGCTCTGGGGCACCTACTCGACGTTCAAGACACACGCGCCGTCACTGGACTATTACGTGTTTCTTGGCCCGGCGCTCGACGACTGTGTGCAGACTCTGGCTGCTCTTGTTGGCCGGCCTGCGATGGTGCCCAAGTATGCCCTTGGATACCTGGCGAGCTCCATGGGCTACGCGGAAGCAGAGAATGCACAGCAGCTCATTGAGGCGTTCCCGGAGCTCTGCAAGAAATGGGACATTCCATGCGATCTGCTGCATCTGTCCTCTGGATACACGGTCGATCCCGTCACTGGCGGTCGCAATGTGTTCACATGGAACGCCACTCGCTTCCCTGATCCGGCACGCATGTTTGCACGACTGCACAGTGCGGGCATCAAGACGGTCGCCAATATCAAGCCGTGGCTCCTGTCGCAGCATCCCCTCTATGCCTCCACATTGGCATCCAAGGGGTTCATCTGGGATCCCGAGTCGGACAGCGCAAGTGTCACGCGGCTGTGGAGTGCCGGCGCAGGCACGACGGCTACAGGCAGCTACATTGACTTTTCCAGTACCGCCGGACGCGATCTCTGGAAGTCCTGCGTCAAGAAGCTGCTGGATCTAGGCGTCGACGGCATGTGGAACGACAATAACGAGTTTAGTCTGCATGATGATGACCATGTGTACAGCATGCTCGGCCAAACTCCCACACGTCGGGATGGCTGGCCGAGCATTGCAAACTGTGCTCATGGCGTCGGCGTCGTACGAGGCAATGGCCGAGCATTCGCCTGCAAAGCGACCATTCCTGATTACGCGGTCGAGTGCACCTGGCGCGCATCGCTTCGCCAGCCAGACCTGGTCGGGCGACAATGCGTCGTCATGGGAGACGCTGCAGCACAACATTCCGATGGGGCTGAATGCCGGATTGTCGCTCATGCCTGGCTATGGCCATGACGTGGGCGGGTTCGTCGGGCAGCGGCCGGGCAAGGAGCTGTTTGTGCGATGGGTGCAGAATGGCATCTTCCATCCCCGCTTCTGCATCCATTCATGGAAAGACGAGGGCATTACTGAGCCGTGGATGTATCCTGACGTGAGTGCGCTCGCTACGGACTTGGCCGCCCTCCATTACATGCTGACAGTCGATTGATGTGCAGGTTGTGCATGTGGTTCGTGATGCCATGCGGCTGAGGTACATGCTGATTCCGTACCTCTACACGCTGCACCACCAAGCGAGTGCTACTGGCGTGCCGGTCATCCGTCCACTCGTCTACCACTTCCAATCCGACCCTCGTGTCCACGAGGCATCGTTTGAGTTTCTCCTTGGCTCGGGCTTGCTTGTCGCGTCGGTTTTTACACCCACAGCTGCCGCCGACATTTTGACGAGCGTAGCAACACGGACGCTATATCTGCCAAGCAGCGCGACATTGGCCGAGCCAACTCTTTGGTGCGACTTTTGGAATGGCAAGTGGTACACGGGTGGTGCCACCATCAGTGTGCCCGTGCCATTCGCACAGCATGGCGCTGTGTTTGCTGTGCAGGGTGCGATGATCCCCATGGCAGCTCCAATGCGCCATGTTGGTGCACAGCCAGACTCGTACCGCGCTGTTTGGGTCTACCCGCCACACGGCAAGATGGCAACTGCTCAACCACCAAGGCGGTACGAGTTTGTTCTGGTGGACGACGACGGTGTGACGGCGGATGCGAGCAAGTTTGAGGCGAGGCTGTGGATGGAGACGACAACTGCGACCACTGTGACTGTTGGTGTTGATGTCCTGTCCAACGCGTTTGTTCCTGACTACCGTGACATTGTGTTTGTGCTGCCTCATGGCGATACACGGGATCTGGTATGCCACTCTAGCGGGGCTGTCCAAGGTGTCGAACCTGAAGGCAGGCGATCCTTGGCTGTGCCTGTCTTTGCACAATGAAAGTTGGTTGACATTGGCGAGAGCCATCTCCAAGATGAATGGACGCAAGGCGTCTGGCGACGACGGCATCCCTGCGTCGTTTGACAAGGAGTTGATGCAAAGATCCCACCGGAGCTCCAGGGCCAGCGATCGGCAGCAGCCGGCATCTCGGGAGCAGCTCAGGGGCTGATGCGTGTGTGCAACACCATCTTTGAGGAGCAGTCATTCCGGCGTCCATTGTCTCGCTGCCAAAGAAGGGCAATCTGAGTGAGCCATCCAACCACCGTGGTATCTCTCTGATCAATGTCGGCTTGAAAGTGCAACGCAAAGCAGTGATGATGGTGAAAGCGATGTTTGCAAGATCATGGACTGTTGAAGAATTAATGTATTTATTGTAATTTGCTGAAAATTCTTTCAACTGGTGGGGTTGTAGCTCAGTGGTAGAGCGTCCGCTTCGCATGCGGAAGGCCTAGGGTTCAATCCCCTACTGCTCCATTGGTTACATTTTTGATTTTTTTGGCACGTTTATCACCCGAGGACTTGCAAGTCTGTCACCGTCAACGCCAAGTCATGAACCTCAGCGCCCGCTCGTCTGCCATCACGTCGCCCATCCGCCGGTCAGGCACCGACCTGATCAGCTACGAGCCTGACGACATCTGCGGCCAGCGCTGCTCATTCCAACAGCCTCAACCGCGACCACTGGGAGCGGCTGGGTGCGACTCTGCAGCCTCCGTCCCGCGTGGTCAGACGCCACGCCGAGGAGGCTGATGCCCCGTTCGACTGGGACGAGATCAGCGCGACTCTGCGCAGGATGCAGGCCCGCAAGGCGCCAGGCGACGACAGCCTGCCAGCAGCGTTCTTCAAGACCATGCTGTACAAGCCGCCTCGGCAGCAGCAGCAGCAGCAGCAGCAGCAACAGCCGCCCCAGCCTCTCCCGACTCTCCAAGAGTACCTGCAGCAGCCACCACCACCAGCTGACCCTCCTCCCAATCCTGCTGCCGCCGCCTTGCTCCGTGTGTGCAATGCCATCTTCCTGCAGGCAAAGATCCCCGACCGCTGGACCTCGTCCACCATCGTCTCCATTCCCAAGAAGGGCGACCCACTCGACCCCAACGACCACTGCGGCATCTCGCTGATCAACACCGGCCTCAAGATCGTGTCCAAGATCGTCGCTGCTCGCCTCAACGATCTCGTTGAAGCCAACGACCTGCTGGTGCACGAACAAGCAGGTTTCCGCCGCCGCGAGGAGTGCCCCGCTCAGATCTGTGCGCTCATCGATATCATCCAGCGTCGCCGTGCAGTGGGCCTTCCCACCTATGCTGCCTTTGTTGACCTGCGCAAGGCGTTTGCCACTGTGCCCTTCGAGGCCCTGCTCTGGAAGCTGGAGCGGCTGCAGATCCCTCCGCGCATGCTTGCTTACCTGCGTGCTCTCTACACCAACCCCACAGCCCGTGCTCGCGCGGGCTCGTCGCTCTCCGAGTCCTTCCTGGTCGAGCGCGGCGTCCGCCAAGGCTGCCCTCTCAGCCCGATCCTGTTCAACCTCTCCATCAACGACATCCTCGACGGCGTCCCTTAGATCTCAAGTGGGCCAGCAGATGGGAGATGTCCTTTGGCGTGTCCATGTGCGCCATCACATCTTCATTCAAGTGGCGAGTCTTGGTCATCCATTGAACAGCCGTCCAAACACAACCACAATCACTTGCATCCCTTCTGCAGCTCTGCAATGGTCGATTCGAGTCGCTGGGTGGTGACAGCGAAGCCGTTTCTGCGGTTGTTCTCTGTAAGCAACGCCTGTGCTCGAGCCAGTGTGAGGCTGCCAAGCAGGATATTGGCAGCGGCCATGTTCGTGGCGCGATTGATGGCTCCGAGTTCAACGGCATATCCGCAATCCATCAAGTGCTGCAGCATCTCGACATTGCCATCGATGGACGCCGTCTCAACAGCACTGCTTGATGCACGGCCGCCTCTGGAGTGCATGTACTTGACAACGTCCGTGTATCCACGGCTGATGGCGGCATCGAGTGCGGCAGACGAGCACGCTTCGCCGTGGGTCTCGTGCAACCACTGAACCATGGACAGATGCCCACGGCCCGCCGCATAGACCATCGCCTGGTCTGTGCATCCCTCTGTTCTGTTCTCGTGGAGCCACTTGGCGACATGCAGACGTCCATACATGGCTGCCCAGTCCATCGCATTGGTCGTGCATCCTTCCGTCCTGTTGGCATGCAGCCACTTGACGACATGCAGATGGCCATCGCGAGCCGCACATTCCATCGCAGCAGTCGTGCATCCTTCCGTCCTGTTCTCGTGGAGCCAGATGACGACAGGCAGATGGCCGTTGGCAGCTGCCCAGTCCATGGCATCCACAGTGCATCCCGCCACGCCAGCCTCAA
Organism: Entophlyctis helioformis; assembly: GCA_025526915.1. Classification (NCBI taxonomy): domain Eukaryota; kingdom Fungi; phylum Chytridiomycota; class Chytridiomycetes; order Chytridiales; family Chytriomycetaceae; genus Entophlyctis; species Entophlyctis helioformis. The sequence goes on along the minus strand of JAHLKH010000141.1, from coordinate 37,999 downwards.
ACAAGTACTGCACAACATCGAGATGTCCATTGCACGACGCTCGGTCGATGGCGCTGTGCCAGATCTCGGTCGTCGTATCGTGCTCGACCATCCAGCCGCGGAGTGCGTCGTGAGTGCGGTCGAGATGCTTGAGCAGGTCGACGAACCCAAAGCTGATGGCGATGCGAGCGAGTGCGATCGGATGCGTAAAGTCGAGCAGATCGAACCAGCCGTGCCGCATGGGAATGAGAAGCAGTCGCTTGCTGTTCCAAGAGTCGTGATAGAACGACAGGTCATGGTTGTTCTTGTCTGCGTCTGAGCCTGCATACGAGACCTCGGTGCACCGCGGAAAGCGCTTGCACAGACGGTCGTACATGGAGCGAGAGTGTGCGAGGAGCAGTCCGTTGTTGGCCGTCAGGTCAACGCTAGGCAGCAGACGCAGATCGCCCTGCCAGTCCGTCTCGAGCGCATCGATCCACAGCTGCAGCTTGGTCGCCTGGTCGATGCGGCGCTTGTCGCCGAGCAGTCCGCACAGGAAGCGAGTGAGCGAGCCGGCCAGCTTGAGGATCATGGCGTGGATCTCGGCAGGCTTGCCGTCCCAGTGGCTGCGTCCGTACGCAAGGTTGCCGGTCGCTGGCGGCACCACATAGCGAGGCACACTTGGCTTCACCTGCGGCTCTTGCGGCTGCGCAGTCTTCGTTGCTGCTGGCTGTCCAAGCTGTCCTGGCTCGACGGCTTGACTGCCACTCGCTCCAACGACCTCCTCGGCTGTGCTCTGCGGCTGGTTCTGCAGACTGCACACATGCTCGTCGCTGGCTGCTGCGTCTGCTGCTGCTGCATCAACGTTGTCTGCCGTCAGCCGCTCTGTTGTCATTGTCACAGCCGCTTGCTCGCTTTGTGACGGACAGGACAAGATCCACTTGGACGCGACCGTGTCCATCTGCTGCACTCGTGGCGTTGTTGGTCTGCTCGCTCGCTTGCTTGCTGTGCAGCAGCACGGGCAGCCAGTGTCCAGATCAGGCTGGCAGTGTCCATTCAACGAGCCTGGCTCATGCGATGCTGCTCTGTCGTTGCTGCTCCACTGACCAAGCGCAGCCACGGCATCCGATACTCTAGCAGCAGACAGACAGACAGACAGCCAGACGAGCAAGAGAGTGGCTGCGTCCACGTCGATGGACGCACCAACCGGGCAGCATCGCCGTGCGGCTCTTGCTTGAGCAACCAGCGGCACTCGAGACAGCCGCAAGCAACACTGCGATCTCAGCGTATGCGCTGCCATTCCGCACGAGTCGGTGGCTCCACACACACAAAGAGCGCTGCATCGTGGCGGTCAAGGCTGCTCGTCCACTCACTCGGCTTGGGACGCAGCAGCGAGCAACGTGAGGCAACAGCCAACAGTGCACAAGTGCGGCTGGGCCAGCTGGACCAATGACTGCAAGATCGGCTGGCTTGACGACTCTGGGTTGCTGTCAAGCACGACCATCTCGGCTGATCGACACGCAAGCCTTTGCTCGCCATTGCCGCGCCACTGGTCTCTGTGGATCACAGCTGCACTGCGCGCTGCTTCTTGCCGACAACGAGTCGAGTGGCCAGCCCAGTGGCAAGCACAGCGCCAATGCCTCCTTGCATGGCCAGGCATGAACAGACGAGGACGATCAAGGGGATGAATCTGGCTGGCTGTTTGAATGTCTGCCACCAGCCAGCTCAGGAGTGCCACTGAGCGACTGCACAAGGAGCTGACGATGACGGCTGTGCTGTGCGACTTGGCAGCATCCAACGCAGGCCAGTGGATGGCACAAGAGTGGCAGGACACGGTCGCTTTGCTGGTTTCGCGGTGGCTGTGGTGCACAGAGTGGCAGGGATCGAGTGTGGGTGGGCAGATCACGTGACAAGAAGGAACAAGCCCGGCTAGCTCAATCGGTAGAGCGTAAGACTCTTAATCTTAAGGTTGTGGGTTCGACCCCCACGTCGGGCTGGCTTCTCTTTTGTCCCATCTCGCCATTTTGCTCGACTGCTGGACATCGATCCTTGGCCACTCTCTCTCTCTTTTGCCACTGTGGCTGCCTGTCGCTGCGTCTGCCGTCCTCTGGCACTCTCCAGCCAGCCGTCCTTGCCGTGCCGTGGCTGCTGGCGGATCAACGCCGCGCCATCTTGCCGCAACAATCACCAAAACGATGCAGAGCAGCACAGACATTGCCATTGCGGCGGCCACTGCGGCTGTCGGCGAGCTGTCGTTCCAGGTGCAGATGGTCGACGAGGAGCAAAAGTTTACGTATGTGGCTGCCTGCCCTCCCGTCGCTCTCCCGCTCCGTCCCGCCCCCTCCTGCCCAGCCACCGGCACGCTGCGCAGCACCAGCCGCCGTGTTTGGCCGTTCAAGCGGTGGCGGGTGGCGGACGGCGATTCAGACTTGCTGACTATGGCTGGCTGACAATGGCTGACTGTGACTGACTTGCTGGCGACCGAGCAGCACGGAGCTGACTGCGGCGTTTGAGAAGCGCTGGCAGCTGGCCGACCAAGGCTTCAACTACAACGTCGTCGCCGTCTTTGGCTCGCAGAGCACGGGCAAGAGTGAGTGTGCTGCTGCGCCGGCGGATCCTGTTTCACCACGTGTGCTTGTGTGCGGGCTGGCAAGGGAGCGTCTGGCACTGACAGCGTACCACCCTGTGCGACGGCGTGCGACGGCGTGCTGGTGTGCAGGCACGCTGCTCAACCGCCTGTTCGAGACCCGCTTCGATGTCATGAACGAGAGCATGCGCCAGCAGACGACCAAGGGCATCTGGATGTGCAAGGCCCGTGGCGCCAACACGCTTGTCATGGACGTCGAGGGCACGGACGGCCGCGAGCGTGGCGAGGACCAGGTGCGAGCCCCCCTGTGGCCTGCCCACGATCGCCTGGCGCACTGATCGGCATACTGACGGACTGACGTACTGACGTACTGACGGACTGGCGTGCTGCGAACAGGACTTTGAGCGCAAGAGTGCGCTGTTCTCGCTGTCGGTGGCCGAGGTGCTGATTGTCAACATGTGGGAGCAGTCGGTTGGCCTGTACAACGGCGCCAACATGGGCCTGCTCAAGACCGTCTTTGAGGTCAATCTGCAGCTGTTCCAGAAGCAGGGGTGCGTACCGCTGGTTGCCCGCTGCCCTTCTGTCGGCTCGTCATAGCTTGGCTCGTCATAGTCTGGCTTTGGCTGACAGTCACATGCCATGGGCTTCATCGCCGTCGCTTGCCGCCAGATCGCCCAAGACGTGCATCTTCTTTGTGCTGCGTGACTTTACCAACCGCACGCCGCTCAGCAAGCTGGCCGACACGCTCATCAACGATCTCAAGCGCATCTGGGAGGGTCTTGTCAAGGTGGGTCTCTGCCACTTGCCGCAGCACGCCTGGTGTATCCACTGGCAGGCTCACCGGTTCTGTTCACACATCCAACAGCCTGCTGGAAAGGAGAGCTCGCAGATCACCGACTTTTTTGACTTTGAGTATGTGGGTCTGCCGCACAAGATCTACGCCACGGACCGCTTCGAGGAGGCCGTGGACGAGATGCGCGAGCGCTTCTACAACACCAGCTCGGCCGGCTACGTGTTCAAGCCCAACTACCACAAGCGCATCCCGATTGACGGCTTCCAGCACTTTGCCGACTCGGTCTGGGAGAAGATTGTCAGCAACCGCGATCTGGACCTGCCGACGCAGCAGCAGCTGCTCGCGCAGTACCGCTGTGACGAGATTGCCAAGACGGTGTATGACCGCGTGTCGGCCGAGTTCAAGCCGCTCCGACACAAGATTGACAGCGGCCATGTTGTCGAGGATCTTGGCACGATCATCCGCGGCCTGACCAAGACTGCGTTGGGTATGTGCTGTGAAAGCTCGGCCTGTGCAGCCTTTGGATGGTGACGGCTTGGCATGGACTAACGCACTTGGTGGGGGCTTCGCCTGCGACATGGTGTGTGGTGGTTGCGTACAGCTGATTTCGACAAGGACGCCAGCCGCTACAATGCCCAGGTGTACCAGGCTAAGCGCGAAGAGTTTGCCAACCAGATGTACACGGCGCTGTCGGTTCTGTTTGTGCAGCAGCTGCGCAACCTGCACAAGCTGTCCATCACGCTCTTTAACACGTCGCTTGCTGTGAGTATCTGTATGGCGGTGGCTGCCTGTCTGGCTGTCTGCCTGTCTGTCTGTCTGTCTGCTTGGTGGGATGGCCTGGCGCTGACTTTTGCGTCGTTCTGCTGGCAACGGATAGGCCAAAATCAAGAACAGCGAGGCAGACTTTGCCCTCAAGCTCAAGGCCGCGTACGTGGAGGCAGAGACGCGGTTCCGCGACGGCGCGCAGGCGGCCATCATCGAAGAGGCCGGGTGGACGTACGAGGAGCAGCACACGCTGTTTATCGCCGAGCTCGACGACGAGTGCGCCAAGAAGCGCACCGAGGCGATGCAGCGCATGAGCAAGAAGCTCGAGAGCGACATGACGACGCAGCTGCAGCACCCTGTCAAGGACCTGTTCAGCCGGCCGAGCCGGCTGCTGTGGGCCGATGTCCTCCGCACGTACAACAAGGTCGTGGAGACGGTCACGGGCACGCTCGAGACGTCACTCAACGGGTTCGAGGTGTCTGCCGACCTCGTTGCCGAGGAAATCAAACAGACCAAGGTGCGGGCGTGGGACCTGCTCATGGACACGATCAAGGAGGAGGTGTCGGAGAAGCAGCTGCTCGAGAAGCTGCGCACCAAGTGCGTATCGAGTGTTGCGTGTTGCGTGTTGGGGTCAGAGGGCGGGAGAGCGGTGACTGATAAGGTTGATGTGTGTCTGTGTGTGTGTGTGCGGACGCTAGGTTCGAGAGCCGGTTCCGTTACGATGACAAGGGCATTCCGCGCTTCTGGTCGCCCATGGACGACATTGACGGCGTCTTTGCTGCTGCCCGCGGTCTGGCGGATGAGCTGCTTAGCCAGCTGGCCGAGTTCAAGGTGCCGCTGTCTGAGATTGACAAGGACGTGGCGGAGCGCAAGGTACGGGGGGCTGATCGGGGCGTGTTGGGACTGCTGTTGCTCTGCCGTGGCTGTTGCTGACGTGTACTTGAATACAATGGATCACGATGGAACGGACGACGGTCTGCAGGGTATCAAGGAGATGCCGATTGTGCTCATCTCGGTGTCGCGCCAAGAGGACGCGCGCGCAGCGTTCAACCGCGAGGCGCACGGCCAGTTTGTCGAGGCGAAGCGGTCGACGGTAGCAACGACGGCCAAGATCCCGTCGTGGTTCATTGTCATGACGGTCGTGCTCGGATGGAACGAGTTCATGGCGATCCTGCGCAACCCGGTGCTCACGATGGGCCTCATTGTCTCGCTCGTGGCGGCGTATGTTGTGTACCGCACCAACATGGGCGGGCCGCTGCTGCAGGTGGCGCGCGTGACGACGGGCGAGATTGGCCGGCAGGTCAAGGACAACCTGCGCGGCCGCGGGCTGTCGATGGACAACATCATGTCGCACCCGGCTGTCGAGCGCGTGCGCCGCGGCGTGTCCAACTCGGTCATGTTTGGATCGAACACGTCTGTCCATGCTGCCGGCGAGGCCGACGGCGGCGACTACGAGCTCACGCACCGGCCCAAGCGCGCTGCGACGGTTGCGTCGTCGTCGCGTGTGCATGCAGAGGTGCACGGCAAGGCCAATGGCACGCAGGACGAGTGATCCACGCCAGTCTCTATCCTCTCTCCCCTTTCCTATCCCCTTCCCTCCCTCCATCGTCATCAACACCGTCATCCTTTCTTGTTCGTTCAATGTACTAGAGTCTGCGCCACGCTCCACCACTTGTTTCCATTATCCGCTACAGAGCTGAGTTGAGTGTGTGTGTGTGTGTGGGATGAGATTCTTCCCTTCCACCCTCGGCTTTCATTAGTATGTACAGGCTCAATGGCCATCAACCCCCGCTCTCACCAAGACATCAGCCGCGCTTCGATGCGGCAAACGGGTTGACAAACAGCTGTGACTTTGGTCGGCTCAATGGCTTGGACGCGCCCGTCATCCCACCACCACCACCACCACCACCACCGCCACCCCCACCACTGATGCTACTGCTAGGTTTAAAGAAATCCATCAGACTTCTCCGACGGGACTTTTTGGCCCTGCGAGCGGCGCTCACCGAGCTGGAGCGATCGTCGTCATCATCGACATCGACATCCGCGCCGGTATCGCCGTCGGTGGCGTACTTGTCGGTTGCCGACAGGATGGTAAACAGCGGTGGCCGGTCGACAGACGCTGCACTGCGCGGCATGTCAGTGTACGCAGCTGTGTTGGCCGCTGCTGCTGTGTGGGGAACTGAGGGCGGCGGTGGCGGGGCTGCGAGATGGTGAGAGTACGAGTGTGAGTGCGAGTAGGTGTCGCTGCCGAGGTCGTCGACAATCACCACGACGCCGTCGAGCGGGACGGCAGGTGCGGATGGCGCGGTCGAGGGCACGGGGATGCAGGTCGCGTCGGACGATGCCGTGCTTGGATGGCGGGCGATGTTGGCGGAGACGCGCTGTTCGCCGTTGGCTGGGTCAGAGTCAGGGTCGGCCGGCTGTGCAGACTGCGCGGATTGCGCGGATTGCGCGGATTGCGCGGATTGCAGGATGCGGTGGAGCGCCATGGGCGGGGTCGGCGATCGCAGCACCACGTACGGCAGCTCCGGTGCCGTTGGGGTGGCGGCGGATTCGGCGGGTTCGACGGCATGGGCAGGCGGCTGCGTGGGGACGGGCGTCGACACGGGCGACTGGCGTGGTGCTTTTGGGACCATGCGATCAGGCGTGAACAGGGCACTTGCGGGCGAGGCGGCGTGGTCGTGACCATGGCCGCGGGGCGATCTGCCTTGCTGCTGCTCGTGGTTGTCGTCGTGGTTATCGTCGTGGTTGTCGCCATCGCCTGAGCCAGACTCGTTGTCGTCGTCGTCAACCACCGAGTTTGTGACGGCGCGATGGGGCTCTTGCTCGTGCGTCGACTGAACCACTTGAACGACACGGGCCGCGACCGAGGCGAGGGGCGGGTGCTGGTGCTGCTGGTGCGGCTGCTCGTGATCCTCGGCCTGCTGGACGTGGTGACCGTGGTGGCCGTCATCGGGAGCAGGAGCGGGAGCGCCGGCCGTCTTGGGCACGGGACCCTGCACGGTATCCGTGATGGAATGAAGCGTGGCGGCGTCGCTGGCCGTGTCGGCAGCAGACGGCTTTTCCGAAAAGGCGGCGTTGAGCAGCGGAGCCCAGTCGATGCTCTGGATCTGCGCCTGTTGCCGGCCGGCACGAGCGTGTTGCAGAGAGGGAGGGGGTCAGTCAGCCAGCCATTCAGACAGACAGACAGACAGACATTCATACGGGTGCGGGCAGGCGGGGCAGGACGCAGCCAGCATCCGCCCCGCCAACACCCGCTTAGCTCAGCCGTTTTACCGCCGCAAGTGCGAATCGACGGCTGACGCGACGAGTTGGCGGTGCAAGGAGGACGGACCTGCTGTTGGCGAAGCAGCCGCAGATGCACTTCGCTGGTGCGCAGCAGCTGCGTCTCCTGGTCAATGAGCAGGCGGCGCTGTGCCAGAATGACCTCGAGCTGGTTGGCGGCGGCTGTGTCGGGCGGGTCGAGCGAGGCGGGCCAGTCGTTGGGGGAGCGAGCACGTCAGTCAAACGCCGGCGGTGCACAGTCACATGCACGACGACTTACAATCAAGGCTTGCGAGCGCATCGGCCATGACGGCGAGCGACGGCAGCCGCTGGAGAGGGCGGCCCGGCTGCTGTTGGTGCTGCTGGGGAGGCTGGGGCGACGGCGGTAAGCGCAGACCGGGCATGGACAGGGGCATCGGCAAGCCCATCGGATGCGACAGCATCGGCAGCGTGGCGGGATGGCCGAGCGTCGGCTGCCACTGTCGGCGCGACTGCTGCATCGGCAGGGCGGCGACCACGACGGCATGGCTTGGATGCTGCTGCTGCTGGTGCTGCTGTTGGTGCTGGTGCTGGTGTTGGAGGTGCTGGAGGTGGGATGAGGGCGGGCCAGCGGGAGCGGCAGAGGTCAGCGACATGGACGGCGATGCGGTGCCGGTGCCGCCAGCCGTGGACGGCTGCATGGCGGCGAGCGGGTGCGTGCGGTGGGCGTTGGCACCCACCAGCGTCGTCTGATGATACGGCGGGCGTTGGAAGGACATGGCAGCGTGATGGCGAGATCCGTCGTTGCTGGCGTCGTCGTTGCTGGCGTCGGCGGGCGGCGGGCGGGGAGGAAGGGCGACGTCGGCGGGGGGAATCGCAGCGGATGGGGATGTGGGGAAAGGTCTGGGCGGCCACCTCGACGAGGACGAGGCCGAGGGCGGTGGAGGTGGGGCGGGAGGCGCTGGAGGTGCTGGCGTATGTTCTGCAGACACAGATGGTCGAGCGGGAGCAAGGTCGCGGCAGGCTGGCGGTGCGACGAGATCGGCGTGTGCACCAACATTGGCACCTGCTGAGCCCGCCAGAGTGGCGCCGAGCAGCGAGGGGTGCAGATCGGCGCGAGCAGGGCGGTGCAGATGGTCGAGGAGAGCATGCGCAAGGGCAGGGTGCTGGTGGTGCGACTGCGACTGTGCGTGAGCGTGGTGGGGCCACACGGCGGCCGAGCCAGCCGACTGCGCTGCGTGGCTGGCGAGTGCCTGTTCGAGCAGATGCGCATCTGCAGGCTGGCCGTCGCGTTCAACATCGCAATGAGCGGGAGAGGGAGCGACTGTCTCGTGGGCAACAGCCTCGTGGGCAAGAGCAGACGGTGCGGGAGATGGCTGGCGAGTGTTTGGGCCCGACGCCGATCCCGTCGCGACAGCCGCCGACACGTCAGAGAGCAGCGAGGACACGTCGGTGGTGTTGCCCGACGCCAGGATGGGCGGGGCAGGCCACGCGGGGTGCAGCAGCAGCGGATCTGTTGGGGTTGACAGAGGCGAGGACACGTCGATGGGCGGCAGTGACACGGCCGCAGGCGGAGGGCGACGGAACAGGCGTCTTGGAGGCGGCTGCGAGGCCGGCGCGTTCAGAGGCCACGAAAGGCGATGCCTGGTGGCGGGCTCGGCCGCAGCGTCGGGGGCAGGCGCAGCAGCGGCAGCGGCAGTTAGCGGATGCGATGAGTGCGGGCGTCTGATGCCATGGAAAGGCTGGTCGGCAGCCGGAGCAGCAGCAGCAGTAGCAGAAGAAGAAGGAGCAGCAGAAGAAGGAGCTTCCGCGAACGGCGAATGCGACCACAGGATGCCAAAGCGGCGACGGCGCCGGTCGTCAGCGTCCGACTCTCTGCGCTTGGAGGTGTTTGCCTGCAGCTGGGCGTGCAGCTGGGCATGCATCTGGGCGTGCACCAGCGACTGCAAGGGCAGCAGATCTGGCGTGGTATGAGAGGCCACAGGATGCAGATCGGCGGAAGGGCAGCCCGACGCAGCCGACGGCGTGTGCCGCAGGAGGAGCGATGGCTGCGATGGCAGCGAGGGCGAGGGCAGCGAGGCGGCAAACATGATGGCGGCGATGGAGGGACCGGCCTCGGGGTCGCTGGCGTGGTCGTTGTTGCTGTTGTTGTTGCTGTTGCCGGTGTGGTCTGGGCCGCCGGAGCGCCTGCGCAGAGCCCACGAGGCGGACATGGCGATAGAGGGACCGAGATGGACCGAGGAGAAGCAGTCGGCAGAAGCAGGCGGCAGACGGCAAGCAGAAGCAGAAGACACGCAGGCGATGGCTGTGGCGGGTCACGTGACGCGATGGAGCCCAAGGCAGTCTTCGATTACAGTAGTACCTTGAAAAATCCTACCTTGAAATTTACCCAAAGTCATCGGCGGGTGTGCTGGGAAAGGGAGGTGGATCCCACATGCCCCAGGATGCTGGGCATGCAAGTGCGACCTCCTGGTGCTGGATTCGGTCTGTTGATACAATGGCCGGCTCCATAGGGAGAGGGTATTTTTCAAGGAAGCCGTTCTCATGAACGAGGTTGTCCGATTTGTCCAATCTGCCCAACGATGGCAAAGACAACTGCCAGAGGCCGCATCCGCCAGCGCTGCAACCCGAGTGAGGCGGCAGCAGCAACAGCATCTTTGCAGGCAGCCGTGGCTTCACCACCACCGCCTGAGACACCCGCACCTCTCCTGTCCAAGCCAACAACGCTGGCAGTTCCGCTGACTTATGAGAAGATGACTGATCGTGTCACTGGCGCACTCATTCCCACATTTCCCTGCCGTGGCTATGGCCCTAAGCCGTCAGGCCGATGTCTGCAGCCTGCGCATGCCCTGAATGAAAGAAGTATGGTTTCCCAAGACTGTGCATGCATTCCGGGAGCCGTCTGTACGCATCTGGGCCTCTCTGTGTGTGGCCCCAGCCCATCAAGGTGCCCCACCCTTGGATTTTCCCCAAAACGCAAAATCGTCAAGTAAAATTCAAGGTTCTCGTGATACAATCGCCTTGGATTTTTCAAGGTACTACTGTATCCAATCCATCCATTCGAACCCACAGCCCACTCGCAACGGACCCAGCAGCCTCGACAGCCGACCCAGACCCGGCAATCCACAGCCACACAGTCACACAGCCCACTCCCAACAGACACACACACAGCACTCAGTCACCAACTCTCTCAGACATGTCTGGCTCGCGCGCCCAACGCAAGCGGCCGCTGACCATCCCGACCGCCATCGAGACCCGCGACGGCGTCGAGTGGCTCACGTTCACGTACACGGCAAAGGGCCAGAGCACGCAGTTCCGCATCCGCATCGACATCGACTCGGTGGCAGACAGCGACCTCACGCCGTCGTTCCGCGTCATCAACTCGGTCTACCCGCGCGCCAACGTGCCCTTTGACGCCTACCAGGGCAACCGCTGGCAGTACGAGTCGACCGTCAACGAGATTGGCTGGCGCCTGTCCTTTCTCAATCCCGAGCTGGTCGGCAAGCGCGGCCTGCTGCAGCGGGCCGTCGACAGGTGCGTTGATGCGTTGATGTGTCTGTGTAGTTGTGCCTGTGTAGTTGTGCCTGTCTGTCTGTCTGTGTTCTGTCTCTGTGTGCTGACTGTGTACTGTCTGTCCAACTGCCGTGCATTCGTCCTCCATACCCTGGTCGTCGTGTCTTGTGCCATTTCACCAATCACATTTGCATCCACGACGACGTCCACAACCGCGCAGCTTCAGAAACAGGTTCCCCGACTCAAAGAGCCGCCGTGTGGCCCGTGTCGAGAAGCAGGGCGGCCCGGCTGATCACTCCCACTCGGCCTCGGCACACGCTTCCGGCACAGCCAACTCTGCCCAGCTCGCCCCTGCCGTGCCTGCCCTCGTCGAGGCTCTCGTTGCAAAACCATCCCAAAACAACCATCACAGTCACCACCATCACGGCCACGGCCATCCTTCCACTGCCTCTTCGTCGGCCGTGTCGTCGTCGTCGTCATCGGTGGCGGCGGCGGCTGGCCAAGGCGGTCGCTTCCATGGCATCGGCGCGTTAGCCGCTGCCGCCATGGACGCGCTCGAGTCGGGCGGCAACGAGTGGACGTACAACGAGATCACGGGCGAGCCTGTGCGCAAGCGCGCGCGTCGTTCCGTCACGGGTGCCATCACATCGCCGACCGCCGCTTCGGCTGCTGGCAGTTTATCCCATGTATATTCATCACCACACGCGGCATCCGCATCAGCGACAACAACGACACAAACGGGGTCCGGCACCCCGCGAACAGGCATGCCGCCACCAGGCCAGCGCACGCTCATGATGGACACGATCCGCAACGAGGCGCGCATCAAGCTCGAGATCTCGGTCGACCTGGCCTCGATTGCAGCGATCCCCGGATCAGATTTCCGCAAGCACTACCGCCTCTTCACGGGGATCCCGACCAAGCCGCCGACATCCGCGCCGCTCAAGGCCAAGCGCGAGCGCGAGCTGCGGTGTAACGACCTGGCGTGGAAACTGGCCCTCCTCAACCCGGCCACCCTCGGTGCCAGTCGGCCGCTGCTCCAGCGTGCCGTCGACCTGTACCTCTTGTCGTTTGGTGAAGCGCATCATTGGCCCCGTCCCGCCAAGCGTGCTGTCGAGGCCGCGGCCACGCTGCAGATGCACTCGCATGCGGCGCATGTGTCGCCTGGTCGGTCACTACAACAGTCCCAACAACCGCAAGAGTCGCAACAGTCGTCGGGTCTGGACCCGCCAGGGACACTGCCACGGATGCATTCGAATGGAGAGGGTGCACCAGCGGCTTCGATGGTGACTGCATCTTGACTCCCCTCCCATCGATCCTCACACGCCACACGCCGCCGTGGTGATACCTGCGCTGAATGACTGGACGGGCTCGTGTTTCTTGTTTCCTTGTAATGAGCGTCTTTATTGCATCCTCTCTCTCCTTTTTGCCTGTCATCTTTCCTCTTTTTTGTTATACATGCATCGCGTACCCTTTCATCCTCTATTGTTTCCACAGTTGTCTCGCACACACACACACACACACACACGTTGCGACGAGCCGACTCAAGGCAGAAAGAGTAGTGTATTTGCCAGTCACCAAAACAACAAGAGTATCACTTGTCCTTTTTCGAGTCCTCCTTGAGCGTCACGGTGCGGTTGAGGACGTAGCGGCCCTTGCCCGGCACCGAGTCCTTGTCAACGCAAAAGTATCCGACGCGCACCGCCTGGAACTTGTCCTCGACACCCAGCCCAACGAGTCCCGTGTCGGCCATGGCGCCCTTGACGACGCGCAGCGAGTCCGGGTTAATGTCCGACAGCCAGCCTCCGGGCACGTCCTCCTTGCTCTGCGGGTTGTCGTGCATAAACAGCTTGCTCACAAGGTTCACGTCCACGCGCAGCGGCGACTGGTGCTTGTCGCTCTCGCCCACCCACTGGATGTACGTCTTGGGCTTGGCGCTCGTGCCCGTCTCGTACGTGGCCCGCACCTCGACGATGCGGCCTGACGCGTCGCGCGTAACCCCCGTCGCGCGGATCGGGAACGGCACGTTGAGCAGACCGACCGTCGTGCCGAGCGTCAGACGGAAAAAGTTGGGGTCCGCCGTCTCGCGGAAGTCGGACGCGTCAATGTACAGGACGCGCGTGAACGGGAGCACCCGCGAGCCGTAGCTGTCGTCGCGCGGCTTGTTGGGCACCGTCACCTCGAGGCAAAAGTCGGCGTCCACGTTGGTGAGGACCACCTTGAGCGGCTCGAGGAGGAGGAAGTAGCGCGGTGCCACCTGGTTGAGGTGGTCGCGCACATAGCCCTCCAGACGCTCGACGGGGATGACCGTGTTGGCCGTCGTGACGCCCACCTCGCGCACAAACGCGTTGATCGCCTCGGGCGTGAAGCCGCGGCGACGCACGGCCGCGAGCGTAAAGAGCCGCGGGTCGTCCCAGCCCGACACGTGGCCGTCTGTCACGAGCTTGTTCAGCTTGCGCTTCGAGAGCACCGTGTTGGTGAGGTTGAGGCGGCCGTACTCCCACTGCACCGGCTTGTACAGCTCGAGAGCGTCCACGAGCCAGTAGTACGACTCGCGCGACAGCTGGAACTCGGTCGTGCACAGCGAGTGCGTAATGTCTTCAAACGAGTCGCAGAGACAGTGCGTGTAGTCGTAGGTCGGGTAGATGCACCAGTCGTCGCCCGTGCGGTGGTGCGTCGAAAAGAGCACGCGGTACGCAACCAGGTCCCAGAACTGCGGGTTGGGGTTCTGCATGTCCATCTTCATGCGCAGAATGGCCTCGCCCTCCTTGTACTTGCCGTCCTTCATCTTCTTGAACTCGGCAATCGACTCCTTGATCGGACGGTTGCGGTGCTTGCACTCGGAGCGTGGGCCCTTGCTGTCGCCGCCGCGCATCGCGTGGATCTCCTCGCCGGTGCAGTGGCAGACGTAGGCCTTGTCGCGACGGATGAGCTCGACGGCAAGGTCGTACAAACGCTGGAAGTGGTCGGACGAGTACGTGACGGCGTCGGGCTTGAAGCCGAGCCACTCGGCCGTGTCCTTGATGGCCGTAAAGTAAATCTCCTCCTCGGCCTCGGGGTTGGTGTCGTCATAGCGCAGGTTGGTGATGCCGTTGAAGGCAGCAGCATAGCCAAAGTTGATGTTGAGGGCCTTGGCGTGGCCAATGTGCAGGAATCCGTTGGGCTCGGGAGGGAAGCGGGTGATGACCTTGCCGCCGGTGCGCTTGAGGTGTGCGGCCATGATCTCTGGGCGGATCTGCGGGTTCTCTCCGGGTCTGTGGAGACGGGCCAGCTCGCCCTCGAAGATGAACTTTGTGCTCTTGGCCAGATCCTCGATGCGGCGCTCTGTGGGAGCAGCAGCACTAGGAGTAGAGGCTGAAGCAGCAGAGGCCGAGGCAGCCGTTGCATCGACGGCCACAGCAGCCACCTTGGCGGCCTCCTTTTCCTTCTTTTTCTGTCGGATGCACGGCAGCAGACGGCATATTAGAGAGAGTCAGCGAGTTGATATGGGGCAGCAGAAGCCATGGTGCAAGGCAGGCGTGCATGCCTTTGCCTTTGGGTCGTCGCGCTCGTCCTTTGGACCGAGGGCAGCAAGGACCTGCTTCTCGATCTCCTCCTTGAGGGCGAGGGTGTTTGCCCACTTGAGCCTGATGCGCATGGCGCTCAGCAGCTGGCCCAAGAAGGTGTAGCGCTTCTCGTCGAGCTCAGCCCGCTTCTCGGCGATCAGGGCAGCGACGGCAGCGGTGATCTGGGCGGGGGTGACGACGACGCCTGGGAGAGTGAGTCGAGAGGCAAGAGTGAGTCGAGAGGTGAGTCGAGTGATTGACAGAGGCACAAACGAGCGAGCGAGCGATAAGGCGACGCACCGACACCGCAGGCTTCGTTGAAGGCGGCCTGGTCAAAGGGGGCGGTAGCAGTCTCTGCAAACTTGATAGCGGCTGTGTCGGGGGGTAGCAGAGGGGAGTGTGAGAGAGACAGACATGTGTGTGTGTGTGTGTGAGGCAGCAGCGTGAGACATGTGTGTGAGAGAGAGACACGCACCCGAGACCTGATCTGTCGAGGCGAGCCGGGCGTCGGCGACGGCGAGGGCCAGGAAGGGCAGGTGCGGCAGGGCGGGCTTGGAGATGGTCGAGGCCAGGTGGTACAGGAGGGCGCCGACGGCACGGTCGATGCCGTTGGCAGCGCCAGCCTGGACAAGCGGGGAGTGAGACGGGCGAGCGAGCGAGTGTGAGAGAGAGAGTGAGTGAGACAGGTGAGAGACAGCCGAGAGACAGCCGAGAGAGTGAGACACCCAAGAGACACCATCGACGCACGTGGGTGATGGCCTGCAGCAGGGTCGGGGCCAGCCGCTTGTTGGCAGCCGTCTCTTTGGCCTTTGCCTCTGAGAGGCCGATGGCCTGGAAGGCGGCGACCAGGCGGGACTCGTCTGCGGCAGTCATGCGAGGCTGTTGGTGGTGTTGGTGTTGGTGTTGGTGGTGTTGGTGAAGAGGCGAGTGTTGAGGCGAGTGTGGAGAAGACGGACGAGATGAGGACGACGAGTGCAAGCCGCGCGTGCGATGTGTGTGGTGCGTGTGGTGTGTGTGGTGTGTGTGGTGTGTGTGATATGGCACTGGATGGTGCATGCGTGGGTGGTGGTGGTGGTGACTCGACGGCAGCACGGGCAGCCATGATGGCACTGGTAGCACTCGCCGCGCAGCAGCCACTCGCAGGGGCATGGCACTCGGCACTCGGCACTTGGCTGGAATGATAGAGTTGGTTGAACGTTCAACTGCATCTACTACAACATCTACTACTCCAACATCAACATCAACATCAACACCAACAGCCACACACACACACACACAGACAGACAACCAGATGAGCCTGCCGGCCTCTCCGCTGCCCTTTGAGCTCATCTCGCTCGTGCGTCTGCCCTTGGCCAGTACCAGTTCAGCAAGTACGACAACCACAACCACCCCGAGTGCAACAGCAACCACAGCAGCTACAGCTACAGCTCAAGCCTCGGAAGGTCCGCTCAAGCGCACCCTGGGCTCGGCCTCGGCCCTCTTTGGCTCGCTCTCGTCCCTCTCCTCTCAGCCATCGGCGTCCTCTCAGCCTGCACACTCTGCACACTCTGCACACTCTGCTCAGCCTGCTCACGCCATCGACCAGTCGCCGCCCGCCGTCTTTGCCACCATCGACCTCTGCGGTGCGTCGTCGTATCTCCGCATGCCAGATCTGATGGACTGCCCTTGCCCATCCTTGCCCAACCTTGCATCCACCCTCCTCACTCTCTCACATACCGCTCTCCTCCGACAGGCAATGCCATCTACGCTGCCCTCTCCGACGGCTCGCTGGTGCACTACGCCATCGATCCCATCCTCGACTCGTCCAACGCAGAGGTACCTTGCGTCATCGCGCTCTGCCCCTGCGCGACATATGACATCCGACCTGACATACCCCGACTTGCCACAGCTCAAGACCAGCATCAGCAAGTCCATCCAAGTGTCGCCCACTCGCAAGCCCATCCAGAGCATGCTGTCCATCCCCACAGAGTCCAAGCTCGCCGTCCTTGCTGGTGACCATGCCGATCCTTTTCTGCATGTCTGTTTGTTGGATCCACGAGCTGACTCGCTTGCTTGCTGGTCCAGATGGCGTCCTCTCCTTTTACAGGCTCGACACGCTCTCTGCCGTCCCCCCTGCGCAGATGCTGCCCGTCAAGGGCGTCACAGCCTTTTGCGCCGACAAGACCATCCAGAGCCCCCTGTCACTGACCGTCGCCAAACGCCGCTTCCTGTCCAACTACGCCCTCGACAGCCAGCTCACCTTGCAAAAAGTACAGGCTCTCTCGTCCGCGTCTGCCTCGTGCCTGTCTGCACCGGGCCATCCCATCACTGACTGCTGCTTGCTGTCGGCATGGGCTGGAACTGGTCGTGTGCACAGGACGTGTCCATGATCGACGGAGCGTTAGTCGTCGCGCAGGACCGCCTGGCCGTCTGCGCGGCTGATGCCCAGTCCTACAAGATCGTGCGGCTCGACAGGGGCGACACCATCCCCCTGTTCCCGTACGAAAAATCCCAGATGGCCCCTGTCGTGGTCGTGATTGGCGGCGGCGAGTTCCTCATCGTCACCGCGTCGGCCCAGGGCATGGGTCTCGGCGTCTTCATCTCATCGTCGGGCGACCCGATCCGCGGCACTTTGCAGTGGCCTGCCGTCCCCATCTCCATGGGTAAGTAGGCTGCCGTGTTCCCCGTTTCCCCCTCTCGCCTCTTCTGGAATATGTGCAACCGTCCGATCCGATCCGACGCGACGCGACTGATGCATGCACGACCCTTCCCAGTGTTCCAGTTCCCCTATGTGATTGCTCTCCTGCGCAACAATGTGCTCCAGATCCACAACTTCAAGACGCAGGACCTGGTGCAGTCCATCACGTTCCCGTCCGACGCCCCGGCGCGCTGCTTGGCGTGTGCCACCTACCCGCTTGAAATCAGTATCGCCGTGTCGCAGATGGAGTCGGATGCTGAATCCACTGCTCCTACTGCAGATGCTGCTGCTGCAGACGCGGACACGGCCGACTCGGTTTCTGTAGCCGGGTCGGTGCGTGCAGTGTCGCCGTCGCCAGTGTCCGACACGGGCAATGAACGAGACACGCCTGCACCGGCCGTGCCTGCAAAGCATGCTGCCAATGGCGACGCGAGTGGCACGGACGGCGCGGGTGGGCGGGACAGCCGAGAGCTCATTCCGGGCGGATCCGTGCAGGTCATTATTGGCTTCCGCGAAGAGATTCTCGGGCTGCGCATGATTCCCTGGCAGACGCAGGTCGAGCAGCTGCTGGACTCGCGACGCTTCCAGCAGGCAGTCACGCTGGGCGAGCAGATGCTCAAGCAGGACGAAGACACGCCTGTCAAGGTAGTGTGTCTTTGCTCGGCATTCTTTTAGTGCTGTCTGTCTAGCTCTCCCTCTCCCTCCCGGCTGACACGTCCCCGCGACATGGCCCCATTTGCAGAAAACAACGCTGGCGCGGTTGTATATACGCGCGGCACTCGGGTTCATCCAGGATGCGCAGTTCCAGTCGGCGTTGGTGTATGTGCGCAAGGGTCGGCTGGATCCACGCGCGCTGGTCCACCTGTTCCATGACCTCCGCCCTGCCTCGTGCGTGGCCGTTCCCGACGGCAATGCCACGCGATGGATCGCCAAGATGCCGTCCATCAGCGACATTGGTGTGTGTTGGCGTGTGGTAGAGAGCGATTGTGGCAGAGTGGGCTGACACAGACGGCTGGACAGTGGCAAGTGCGGTCGCACGCGATCATCCCGACGCGGATGCGGATATGGCTGCGTCGGTGCAGACGGCGCTGGCCATCGAGGCCAAGGATATGCTTGCATCCTATCTCGCCGAATACCGGCGGTCCAAACTGTTCCGGCCCGAGAACCGCGAGGTGCGTCATGCCTTCACTTTTGTCTGCACCTGGCGTCTTTGACGATGGCCGATACGTATTCACTGACGCGGACACGTGCGGGAGGATCTGCAGGCGGTGGACACGACGCTGCTCAAGATGTATGCCGAGTCGAACGTGCCGGCCATGTACGACCTGCTCTCTGGCAGCCACTACTGCGACGTGGACGAGTGCACGCCGGTCCTTGCCAGCCACGGGCGGCATTTTGGGCTATCGCTGCTGTTCAAGAGTCGCGGGATGTACAAGGACGTGCTGGATGTCTGGACACGGTGCGTAACTACGCTGACCTCTGGATCCGTTGTTGGGATTTGAGGGCGACTGGAGAGCGTCGATGTGAAACGGCTGTTGGGCTGACACACGGAGCCGTGGACAGGATTGCTGGCGGTGAAGTGGTCGACACGGATTTTGCTGGCATGCAGCTGATTGTGGAGCTCCTTGTCGAGCTGGACGATCAGGCACTTGTGTGGCGGTATGCTGAATGGGTGCTGCGGCGCGACCCACTACGCGGTGTCAAGGTCAGTTCCCTGCCCTCGTTCATCCCATCCACGTGGTGGGCGATACAGGATCTGCATCTGCAACTCGGCTGATGCGATGGGCATCGCACAGGTCTTTACCGAGCGCACCGACGGCATGTTCGAGTCGACGCAAGTGCTGCAGCTGCTCGAGTCGTACGGGAGCCGGGCCCTCAAAGTGTACATTGAGCATCTGGTGCGCGAGCGCGGGTCGCTGGATGGCGCACTGCATACCCGCCTGGCGATCCTGTACATGGACACGATCGTTCAGCTTGCCACGGACGAGACGATGGGCGACATGGGTGCGTTCCTCGCTCCGATGTGGATGTGCATGGCCGTGCACACGCATGGGATGGTGACTGACGGTGTGCGTTGCAGAGAAACGGTTTAGGGACCGCAGGACGCGGCGGCCGACGTTTCTGGCGCTGATGCGCGACCTGCGAGATCCGCTCACGCTGGCACGGCTTGCGTTTATCGACTTTGTGCAGTCCTCTGCGTATGTGGACGTTGCGGATGTCGTGTCGCGGCTGACAGACGAGCGCGGCGACTTGCACATTGAGCGCGCCATCCTGCTATCCAGGGTACGGCTCCATGCCTTGGCACTTGGACTGGGTGCGTGTCGGCTTTGAAAGACTGACTCTTGCTGGGATGGCTTAGATGGGCGATCACGAAGGCGTGCTGGATGTCTATGCGCTCAGGCTCGGCGACTTTGATGCTGCCGAATCGTATTGTCTGGCTGCTGGACACGAGCCGCGTGACGCGCATGCACCAGCACTAGCATCTACATCTGCAAAAGCATCGACTTTGCTGCCGTCTCTTACTGTGACGCTGCTGCATCGGTTGATATCCATGTACATCAAGGCATCATCAAGCACCTTGTAAGGCTGTGGCTGTTCACTGCGAATGCACCACCAACTGACTGACAGACTGGCTGACTGGCCACGCCTTGTGACAGATTGCCGCCTGACCGCCGATCGGCGCTGGCCAACGAAACCGCATACCTGCTCACCACCTACGCAGCGTCGCTCAACGCGGTGCGCATCCTGGCCGAGATCCCCGACACCTGGGGCCTGGCCATGGTCTCCCCGTTTGTCCTGCCGGTCGTCGCGGCCAACCTGCATGCCCGCCGCCAGCAGTACCTTGTCCGCGCGCTCGCACGCGGCGAAAACCTCCAAGTGCGCAGCAAGGCCATCGACGCCATGACAACCAGGCCGCCCATCATGCTCAGCAAAACAGCGCCTGCCCTGTGCGGCCTGTGCCAGCGACCTGTGCGCGACCCGACGCTGTTTGTCTGGCGCGCATCCACCGGCGACGTGGTGCACTACCAGTGCTCTACGGGCTCGGCTGCCCATGCCTCTGTCGGCCATGTCTGAGTCGCGTCGGTGTCGTGCACAGACCTCTCACCCTCTCACCCGTCACTCCATCTGCTATCACGTAATAAACCCTTTGTCGTTGTTGTGGTTGTTCTTGTGTTGCCTCCCGCCTCGGCATTTTATAGCTGGTTCTCGGATCTGCAGCCGTGGTTTCCGACAGACTTGGACCGCGACAGCCAGACGGCAGAACCCCGACACCCCTCAGACATCACACAATCCCGGAGCTACGCGGCCCTGTCGACGGCATGACGGTGCTGGCTGCCTACGGGCGGCTCATGGCATCACAGACCGTGTTCCGTGTGCCCGTGGATATCCGTATCCCCTCTGGTCACGACAGCAACGACACGACGACGACGGCAACGACAGGAACGACAGCAACAAAGGCGACAGCGACGGCAGGCAAGGCAACCGACACGCTTCACCTCGTATGGAGAGGATACAGGACGGCGGTCGATGTCAAGACGCTGGCTCGCGACACGTTCCAGCATCTGTTTGACGAGAGCGAGGATAGCGACGAGGACGGCACAGAGAGCCCCCACCAGCATGGCGAGAACAGCGACCAGCCGCTGCTGCTGCTCGTGACGGGCGGCATGTACGTTGTCCATGGCAACGCGGTCGTCACGGAAACGCATCTCGCGCACGGGTTGCGGGTGACGACCACACGACGACAGCAACGGCAGCGACGACAACCGAGGCAGCCGCAAGACGACGGGCAAGAGCGACAGGCGAAACCGATGCTCGTGCCGCCACGGACTGCAGGGTCGGGCATTCCTGCACGCACACCGCCGACTGTGAAGCACCCGCCACCACACGCGTCTGTGCAAACGCGAGATGCGAGTCGTCCATCGCCACAGCCGGCAGCCGTCAGGATGGTGCACCGGCTGTTTCCACAACAGCTGCCGCCATCGTCGTCATCGTCGTCATCGTCACCATCGTCGCCATCGCCTTCACCATCGTCGTCCCCCGCTCGTCATGCGCAGGTCGCGACGCCTGTCCGCGTGCTGCGACGACCAGGCGTTGTTGCCGACACTCCTGCACGCGAAAAGGGGCGACCGCCGCGACCGCCGGGGCCGTCGCCCGTGCGAGTTGGAGGAGGCGGAGGCGGAGGCGGAGGCGGGCTCAATGGACGCGGGTCGCCTGTGCGGGGCGGTCAAGCCACACCCACGAAGCCGACGAAGCAAGGCACGCACGCGAAGCAGACGATGCAGGCGACGCTCGTGAAGCAGTCCAGAGGCGTGACGCTTGTGACAAGACGCGATCCGGCACAGGCGTTTACGGCTCCACTGCGACAGCGGGAAGACAGCAACAACGGTAATGACAACGGGATGCTTCTGGAGCCTGGCGCGTACAAGCGATCACTGGACGGCACGGTGTTGGAGCAGTGGCGACGTGGGCGGGAGCCGTACGTGACGGTGGTTGAGCGGGCAGGGGCGGGCAAGAGCCGCATGGTGCGGGAGATTGCTGGGCATGGATGGCTGGGGCGACGAGTTGTGCCGGTGTTTGTGTTTAATGTGTGCATGGCGCCAGTGCCTGTGCCTGTTCCTGGTGGGAATGCTTGGAGGGCTGGGCCGTATCCGCCGCGACTGGGTGTGGGCGACTTGCTGCTGCGTGTGTGTGGTGGAGGGCAGGGAAGCGAGGAGCGTGAACGTGAACGCGGGCGACAGCGAGAGCGAGAGCGGGGGCATGGACATGGGTTGGTGAACGAGGTGCAAGCGGCGCGACGCGCGAGCTGCCTGCTGCTGGCGATGCTGATGGTGTTTGACGAGTACCTGGCGGATCCGCGGGCGGTTGTGCTTGGGGGGCGTGGCGGCGTGCCGAAATGGCAGCAGACGGACGGATGGCTGTCGGGTGCTGGCGAGCGTGGGGGCGGCGAGGCGGACGCGGACCGAAACGGTGACACCGGCAGGGCATCGCCAGACGACGGCGCCATGTGCATGATCTACTCGCTAGCGGCGACGTGGTACGACTTTCAGCTCTATGACGATGCCCGGTTCAACCAGCTTGTCGTGTCGCGCATGGACATGATCATGGCGACGCGGCTGTTTGGGGACGACTCGTTTGCCGGCGATGGCGGTGGTCTTGGAGGAGGGCAACAGCGACGGCGAGGAGGAGGGCCGCCTGTCACGGACAAGATCCAGTACACGTGGCAGTTTCAGCATCGACTTCAACAGCTTCAGGAGCAACAGCACCAACAGCAGGTTGTGGCCAATCGGCTCACTGGACACGTGCCTGTGCATCCCGCGTTCAAGCAGACGCTGGACTCGATTGCGGGGCGGCTGCAGGCGCTCGGGTATCCGCCGCTGCGAGGGACGGCCAGCCTGATGCTCGTGTTTGACTATGCGCGGTACCTGGTCAAGACGCGAGTGTCTGTGGTCGACACGAGCGGGCAGGTGCTCGGCGAGCATCCCTTGCTGAGGAGTCTGTTGCTCGGCGTGCTGCCGGCTGTGCCGCGCGAGTATGGGTTCTGCGTCGCGTTTCTGGACACATCCTCTGACATCTTTGGAAAGTACTTGCGCCCGACGGGCTGAGCCAGGCAGATCTAAGCCGAGCCGCACGTTTGTTGATGTGGTCGTCCAATGAACTCTGGCGTGCACACACTCTTTTATTCATGTCACGGCTCGACTGCCCGTGTGGCGTGTTGGTCTTCCTCTGGCTCGATGTCGTCTTGTGCAAGGGCAAGACCGCCTGGCCGGAGCGGCAGCACAGCATAGGGATCGCTTGGCGGCGTTGTGAATGCGTCTCCTTGGTGTCGTTTGTGGTTTTACACAACCATGTCAGTCGCGTGAAAGCGCATCCAAGCATCGCGCACAAGACACACACACCTTGCCGCAGTTTTGTCTTGAGCGACGGCAATGCATAGCTGACCATGGACCGACGACGCGATGGACGTCGACCCTGCTCCATCTCGCCACCCGACTGCCCATGATCGGGCTCGCTTTCGTCAAGAGCCAGTGCCAGCGTGTCCAGACGGTCTCCACTGTCGGGCACGACGCTCTCGGCCGTCAGCAGCACGGAGCTGCTCGACTGTCCCGACTGCTGCGCGTGCTGGTCGCTGTGCTTATCCTCGGCCGTCAGGTCGCCGTGGTGCTCAGGGATCGCGTCAAGCGCTGGGTTCCCGACGGCATCGAGATCAGCCTGCAGTGCGGCTGGCTGCATGCCCAGAGATGACGCGGCCGACGCTGTTGCTGCGGCCACGGCCAGCGACTTTCGTTTGCTGCGGACGGGTTTGGGTGGATGACCGGGGCGGTTGTCTTTCTTGGCAGGTTTGGATGCCGTTGGCCGTTGGCGAGGCTCGTGGTGCTGTGGTTGTGGCAGAGTCGGGTTGGGTGCAGCCCCGGCAGTAGATGCGAGATGGATGGTGGCCACGCCGGTGGCGAGGGACTGGAGGCCCGGGAGGGCGTGGGCTTCAAAGATCTGCGATGCCGCTTCAAAGGCGCGACGCATGCCGTTGAAGGCCATGATGGCCGAGCCGGCGATGGCCTGCACGGTCTGGCGGCGGGTCAGCGTGTGCGTGCACGTGCCAGCCGCATGTGTCTGCAGGCGGTTACCTGCGAGCCGTCGCCTGGTGCACGCGGGGCTTGGTGGCCGTCCACGTCGCGATGGGCGGATCGGGCAGCGTCCGCCTCGAGCAACACAACACGCGCGGTCGCAGCATCAAGCGCGGAACGCAGCGACGCAATGGTGGCCGCACTCGTGAGGATGTCTCTCTGGTGCAAGCAGCCGTGAGACAGCGAGAGTGAGAGATGGTGTGAGACACGGCAGGACACGGCGAGGCTTGCCTGCAGATCGGAGCGTTCGCGCTCCAGCTTGCGCACGAGGGCGGCGTACTTTGTGTTTGCCCTGCGAGGAGCGTGCAAGGGCAGGCATGTGTGAGACACGGCACGAGGGGCGGCAGCATCAGAGGCACAAGAAGCACCAGCAGCACACACCGGATGATCTCCTGGTTGCGCCTGCTGAAGGCGTCTCTGACTGCGCAGGTGGCACGGCAAGACGTGTGAGACATGCGTGAGGCGTGTGTGAGGCGTGTGCGAGGCGTGTGAGACATGTGCAAGACAGCCACGCACACGGGTCTGTGGGTGCGGCCGCCATCAGATCAGTCAGAGGGACCAGATGCACTTTGCGGACGCACAACCAACCAGCACACGCCAACTGCACACGCCATGGCACGCGACTACGCTGTGAGTGGCGGGCAACAAAGCTGAGGAGTCGGGGCAACGCATGCAGCCATGCAGCCATGCAGCCATGCATGCAGACTGCCATGCAGACAGCCCGCTGACACACGCCCCGCCCACAGACGGCCATCCACCTGCTCAATTCGCTGCAGACCAACGCGGCCATCCTCGAGGCCGTGCGCAAGCAGGGCTCGCTGCTCAACACCATGTCGCTGCCAGAGTTCCGCGGCTTTGTGCAGCGCATCGGCTACAAGGTGCGTCTGCCCATGCTGCCGTCCGTGCCTGCCCCTGGGCCGTGCTGACTGGCCTTGGCGTCGCTGCTCTGCTCTGCCCTGCCCTGCCCTGCCCTGCCCTTCACGCAGCCCTCCGACTTGAACAGCCTGGCCATCATCCACGTCGCTGGCACAAAGGGCAAGGGATCCACCTCGGCGTTCTGCGAGTCCATCCTGCGCAAGACTGAGATCGCCGGGCATAACGGCCTGTCCAGGCCGCTCAAGACGGGTGCGTCCTTGTCTCTGGCTGCCATGCCATGCCAGCCCATGCCAGCCCCTCGCATCAACTGCGTCTCGGCTGTCTTGGTCTCGCTGATCTGGCTTGCTTACGTCAGCCGTCTTCCGGCGGAAGTGGCCGTGCTTATCTGGCCAATCTGGCTGACACACTGGCTGGCCCACTGGCTGATGCTCTCCAACAGGCCTGTACACGTCGCCACACCTCAAGGAAGTGAGGGAGCGCATCCGCATCAACGGATCGCCTGTCAGCAAGGAGCTCTTTGCCAACCACTTCTTCAACGTCTGGGACAAGCTCGAAGCCACAAAGGCAAGCACCCTGTCCCAATGCCCGCGCCAACCTACATCCAGCCGTGCTGACTCTGAGCGACTGCGACACAGCCGGCCGTCGTTGATCGCGACCATCCCGACAAGCCCAACTACTTTCGCTACCTCACGCTCATGTCGTTCCACTTATTCATGCAAGAAAAGGTCGACGTGGTGATCCTGGAGACGGGTGTCGGGGGCGAGTACGACTGCACAAACTTTATCGAAAAGCCTGTTGCGTGCGGCATCACGTCGCTCGGATTCGACCACATGAGCATTCTTGGCGAGACGATTGACAAGATTGCATGGCACAAGGCGGGCATCATCAAGGTGGGTCTGGTGCCATGCCCCAAGTGTGCTGGCAAGCTTGCTGACGCTGGCGGACTGCGTGGTTGTAGGCCGATGCACCCATCATCACGGCTCCGCAGGTGCCCGAGGCCATTTCAGTCATTCGCGAGCGTGCCAAGGAACGCAAGGTAAGCACGTATCAGGCCATCTACACGAAGCTCCAAAGGCGGTTGCATGACTGGCTGACAATGCGTTTGCGAATGCCGTGTCATGTAGGCATCCAAGCTCATCGAGATCAGCGACC
Organism: Entophlyctis helioformis; assembly: GCA_025526915.1. NCBI lineage: Eukaryota > Fungi > Chytridiomycota > Chytridiomycetes > Chytridiales > Chytriomycetaceae > Entophlyctis > Entophlyctis helioformis. The sequence goes on along the minus strand of JAHLKH010000141.1, from coordinate 12,270 downwards.
AGGACATTAAATCCCTGGCCGACATCAAGCTCGGTCTCCCCGGTGCACACCAGCGCTCCAACGCTGCCGTCGCACGGGCTCTCTGCCAAGAATGGATCGCAGCGCGCCAAGCGGCTGGCGCGTCCGTGCACGCGACGCCCGACACCATCCAGGCCGGCCTGCAAGACGCCCGCTGGCCCGGACGGTGCCAGCATGTCCGTACGCCTAAATTCGCCAACATCGACTGGTACATTGACGGAGCGCATACGCCAGAGTCGCTCACCGTCTGCGCCGAGTGGTTCCGCGATGTGGTGACGTCGTCCACCACGGCGTCTGCTACCGAGCCAGTGTACCTTGTCTTCAACTGCACGCACGGCCGCGAAGGCAGCAGGCTCTTCCCGCCGCTGATTGAGATGTTCAAGAACGTCCCGCTGGCGGGTGTTGTGTTTTGCACCAACACGCCGTTTGAAGTGATGCCGACGACCGAGTCGGACATGACCAACCACACGGTCATGCCCGATCCGGAGCTCAAGGCGCAAGCAAGTCTGCGGGATACGTGGACGGCGTTGACCCAGGGCATGGACGCGTTTGCTGGCACTCGTGTGGACGTGGCGGGGTCCGTTGAGGCGGCTGCCACGCTCATTGATGGCCGCGAGGGTGCCAAGCGTGTGCTTGTGACGGGCAGCCTGCATTTGCTTGGGTCGCTGCTCACGTACCTTGACGTGGACTGCTCCTGAATACACATCTAAGCCCAAGTCTATGGCGTGTTTATTGGCCCGTGCGAGTGAGGGAGGGAGTGGGCCGGGCGGGATCACGACGACCGGAGTGCTGCAAAGATGGGCGGCGAGACGGGACGCACGATGCCGGCATACGCGCTCTCGCGTAACAGGCCGTTGCGGTTGTATGTCGACGGCGCGCGCACAAAGGGCGACAACCGGCGATACGCGGCCTGCAGACCCGCGCATGCCTTTAACCGCGACGTGCGGTCCGCCCCTTCGCCCGCCACCATCCATTCGCGCGTCTCGTGCACAAAGCCGGCCAACGCACATCGGTACGCCGACCACGCCTCTGCACACGCCGCGCTCCCGCGCACAGCCTCAAGCGCGTCTATCTCGCTCTGCGGTGCCTCGATGTACTCGAAATCCGGCAACGACCCACCTAGCCGCTGGCCGCGCTGGTCAGCCGCAATGGCGTCTGCCATGTCGGATGAGTGCACAAAGGCGATCTTGGACTCGACGACTGGGTCCAGCCATGTGCGGATCACCCGCCATAGCCCCTCAAACACCCACGGCGCGTCCACGACATAGGCTTTACCCAGCCGTTCGGGGTAATGCGATTGCTGCAGGAGGAGTGCATGCGAGTGTCAGCAAGAGGCGAGATACGAGAGAGAGAGAGAGAGAGAGAGAGAGAGAGAGAGAGAGAGAGAGAGAGTGGACCTACAAACGTCGATGTGATGAAGTTGACGAGACCAAAGTCCATGTGGGCGAGACCGAAGCCGCGCATGTCGTACACCATGCAGATGGCGTCCTTGTCCATGTGCGATGCCATGACGAGCGCCGTCTCGACACGCTGCACAACCAGCTGCCTGCATTTCTTCTTGTCGGCTATGCGGGGATCGTGCAAAGCCGGCGTGACGGACCTGTGTTCACGATCGTGTGTGTGTACGAGTGCGAGTGTGAATATGTGTGAATGCGAGTGTGCGTGAGAGTGAGAGCAAGGACGACGGCCACGCAGAAACGTACAGACACAGATGGCCAGCGCTGTCCGTGCCAATGACATACGACTGGTTGCGGTGGAGCTCGGCCTGGTCCATGTCGCGCTCGCCGGCGTACAGGATGCGCCGCACGCCGTATTCGGCCCGCCAGGCCAGACTCTGCATCAGCTGGTGCACGGCGGCCTTGGGGTCCCAGCCGCGCGCGACAAGGTAACGCCGCAGCAGGCGGTCGGGCATCTCGTCGTGCATGCTGAGCGCCAGCTCTTCGATCAGCGGGATGGCGTCGGTGGGCAATGGCATCGGCGATGGCTGTTGTGGCGGTATCTGTGTCGGCGTCTGCGTCGGATCGGGAGTAAGGTTATCGAGCGAGCTGGCCGCGGCCGGCCGTCCAAACCAGGCGAAGGACGATCGGCTCTGGTGCTGCTGTGCTGGTGGTGCTGGCGGCGGCGTCGTCGTCGTCACATCAGCAGCAGCCGAGTCGGCCTGGTCAATGGCATGGAGCAGCAGCTTCCACGCCTCTTTGAGCCTCTGTGCGTGCGTGTGTGCATCGTGGCGGTCAGTCCAAGGCTCCGCGGCGTGCTGCGGCAGTGCTCGTGTGACAAGCAACCGATCCAGGCGTGGCAGCCGCACTGAGCAGGCCAGAAGGCAGCCGGCGCATTCACTTGCCTGCTCCTCCTCGGCAGGCGTCGGCTGTGTGCGACGGCCCTTGGCAGACGTGGCCTGCTCGGCACCTGCATTCGCTGTGGACTCGACCACACCAGCCTCGGCGGCCATTGCAAATATTCAAGGTAAAATATGAAAACTGAGTGTATATTGTGACAGCAAAAGGGCAATAGGTCAAACAAAGCCCTCGGACGAGCCAGGCCGCTGGCGACCGATGAACGGATACGGCAGCGGCGGCTGCCCCGTCTCCAGGATCTCCGTCTGCTGAACAGGTGTCGGGCTCTGCTGGCTCTGCTGACTTTGCTGTGCATACGAATGCGTGTACAGGCCGGCATCCCGTCGAGGCGGCAAGGTATCACAGCCCGCGTAGTTGCACACCTCGCGTTCCTGGCCGTCGGTGAACGCCGCAACCGACCCGCCCGTGACGGCCCCTTCGCCAACGACAATGTACCGGACGTCCGTGCCCGGGTAGTCGTAGAGGGCTTCCTGCAGCACAGACTCCATGATGCGGCGCAGGCCGCGCGCTCCCGTCTTCTTGGATGCCGCCATCTCGGCCATCTTGCGGAGCGCGAGCGGGTGGAAGAGGAGATCCATGTTGCTGCGGCGGAAGATCTCTTGGTACTGGCGGACGAGGGCGTTCCGGGGCTCGGTGAGCACACGGTGGAGGTCGTCAACGAGTAGCGGGTTTGCACTGGCAATGATGGGCATGCGGCCTGTGGTGCCAGCAGCAGCGTCAGTGGCTGGCGCGCACAGAACCCATGCAGGGCGAGTGCACACGACAACGTACCAATGAACTCGGGGATAAAGCCGTACTTGATGAGGTCGTCTGGTTCCGCAAACTGGAGTGCATTCGAATGGTGATGTGCCTTTTCGTTGTGTGAGGGATTAAGCTGCGCGCCAAATCCAATCGACTGTTATGCCACGGCTCGTGTCAGTCACCGGCGTCGCTCGTCGTGGCATGCAGCAGACACGCAGCGACTTACGCCCTTGACGCCAATGCGATCCTGCACAATCTTCTCCAGCCCAACAAAGGCACCAGAGCAGATGAACAGGATGTTGGATGTGTCCACGGCAAACACCTCGCCGCCCTGGGGGATGCTGCGCTTTGTGCCTGCAGCGCCAGCCTTGACCGTGACATTGACCACAGTGCCCTCGAGCATGCGCAGCAGACTCTGCTGCACGCCCTCGCCAGACACGTCGCGCTGGTTGGGATTCGCAGCGTCTGTCCGGCGGGCAATCTTGTCAATCTCGTCAATGAAAATGATGCCGCGCTGCGCCTTGGCAACGTCGTAGTCGGCATTCTGCAGCAGCTTGTGGATGCAGACTTCGACATCGTCGCCCACGTAGCCGGCCTGCGTAAACGGCGTCGCATCGTTCATGGAAAACGGCACATCCAGAATCTTGGCCGTCGTCTTTGCAATCAGCGTCTTTCCTGCATTCCACGCCGTGGGCCGGGACGGTTGGCAGGGTCAGCAACGCGTGAGCACAAGGAGCCGAAACAATAGGCACTTGCCTGAGCCAGTCGGGCCTAGAAGCAGCACGTTGCTCTTGTCGATCGTCAGAGGCTCGTCGCGGATCGCTGAGCGCGGAGTCCGGATCCGCACGGGTTTGCCTGAAAAACGCGATTCTTGAAACGTGAGCATTGTCGTCGCCATGTTCGGTCATATCCACACGCACATGCCGAGCAACCAGCATCAGCAGCACAGTCGACTGGCCGACACATGCTCGGAAGCAGCCATGCTGGCTTACCGTCGCGGATATCCTCTTCGGCCCATTTGGTGCTCCCGTAGTTGACATCCAGCCGCTTGTAGTGGTGGTACACTGCAACAGACAGCGCCTTTTTGAGGCGGTCCTGGCCAATCACATGCTCGTCCAGCAACGCACGGATCTGTCACGCACAGCACAAGCACACAATGTCAGGGCCATGGCGCAGGGCCACACACAAAGGCATTCGGGCACAAAGGCACAAGCATGCGCGACCAGATCGTGAAATGGCGCGAGAAGCAGCGTCTGTACCTGGCGCGGCGTCATGATGCGCGGAGGGGCGGGCTGGTCGTCTGGGAGCAGGGCAAGGGGATCAGTCGCCAGGCTGCCCGAGTCGCCCGAGCCCATGGCCGGGTTGTGCGGCATGGGGGGTGTGCGCAGATGCGCAAACTGGCCAGGCCCGCCCGTAACACGCCAGGGTCGCATCGGCGATGGATTGGAAGGCGGTGTGACGGGCGGGTTCTCTGAGGCGCCGGACGGGGGCGGTGTGGGTGATGCTGCTGCATGTGGTGCTGCATGCGGTGCTCTGGCGGACGGAGCCTGCACAGGAGGCTGCTTTGTGAAGCGCAGGCTGTGGAATGTCGGGCGAGGCGTCGATGAGAGGTCGCTGCCGCTGCTGCTGCTTGATGTGGATGACAGCGATGGCGACGGCGATGAAGATGAGGAGGAGGTAGGGAGTGGTGGCTGCGATGATGAGGTGCTCGGATAGGCGTGCTGCTGCTGCTGCTGCTGGAGTCTGGCGGCCAGGATGGCAGGACGCAGAGTCGCGGCGGGCTGGGCAAGGTGGCTGCCTGCAGCATCTGCGGCGGCATCGGCAGCATCTGCGTCGGCAGCAGGCGTAAGAGGTCGTGTGGTGTTGGTTGTGGTTGTGCCAGTGGTGGTTGTGGAAGTGCTCCAGGGACGGCCGCGAGAGGACGACAGCGAGCGACGGCCCGCAGAAGCGCCGACAGCGGCAAGGTGTCTGCGCAGAAGCAGCATCGTTGCCAGGTATGAGGTGCGAGTTGTGTTGTGTGTGTGTTGTGTGTGTGTTGTGTGGGCAGCGAGGTTTCCCGGCTCGCAGGCAAGTCTGAGCGCAATGGCCAAGCTCACAGACGACCAGATCCTGGACGCCATCTTCAACAACCGTACGCTCGCTGGCTCGCTCGCTGGCTGGCTGCTGTGTGGACGTCTATGTAGACGCCTGTCTGTCTGTCTGTCTGTCTGCGCTACTCACCCGCCTGCCCACCACCCATCGACAGACGGCGAGATTGCGCTGCCCAGCGTCTACGATGCCACGCCCCGTGCCACTGCTGCTGCTGCTGCAGGTGCATCATGAGCTCACGCCGACTGCTGCCGCTGTCCGCAACTACGCACTGGCACTCACACTCACATACTGGACATACTGGACAGCAGCAAGCCTGATTGACGACTCGACGCTGATGCAGCTCAAGCAGCTGGAGCAGGACGCCGTCGGCCAGGCCGAGCAGGGCGACCTCGCTGCTGCCCATGCGACGCTCTCGCGGGCCGTGACGCTCTGCCCGGTCTACGCCAGCGCATACAACAACCGGGCCCAGGTGCTGCGTCTGCTGGGCAGGCCCGACGAGGCCTACGACGATCTGTGCAAGGCCATCGACCACGGCACGACCACCAACAGCCAGCAGACCCTCAAGCAGGTCGGTGTCGAGCGCTCTTGCGATTCTCTGCGCATGCAAGTCGGCTGACCAGGCAATGGCCGCTGGACGGCTTGGATGACGGCTTGGATGACGGCTTGGATGGCATGCAGGCATACACTCAGCGTGCCATCATCAAGCGCAGCAGGGGCGATGAGGCCGGTGCTGACCAGGACTTTGCCAAGGGTGCGCAGTACGGCAACGAGATTGCCCGCGGCATGGTCAAGAACAATCCATATGCCAAGCTGTAAGCCGTGCTGGTTGCAGGCACATGTGGATGGCAATGAGATGCAGCGCTCTGTCCGACACTCGCTCACACACTGCTCGCCAGGTGCAATGCCATGGTGACCGAGGCTATGGCGCGGCTGGCTGACCAGCGCATGCCACTGTAAAACTACACGCAATAAAAACGCGGAACAGCAACCAGATACCTCTCTCCCAGACGTTACTCGATGAATGAGCAGACGCGACAACGGCTGCGGTATCACGAGTTTGGCGTGGGCATCGACTCGTCCATCGAAGTGTCGCTGCTCAGACGGCAGCTGAGGCTCGACCAGCGCAACAGAGAAAAAGAGTCGCTGGCATCGCAACAACAGACGCTCGACCGCTACAAGTCAGCCACCAGCGCCATATCCGACAAGGTGTGCGTGTGCTGATGATGCTGGAAGCCAGATGCTGGACGCTGGCGACGCGTTTGCTGACAGTGCTGTCGAGCAGCTGGCTGCCGTGGACAAGAGCCGCAAGACCCAGCATGCCAACCATCAGTTCCAGAAACACCGGCTCGTGTGGCGTGAAGAGCAGACGCGTCTCACCAAATGGCGGTCAGTCTTTCTGACCCTTGGCTCTGTTGAGGACATGCGCCGTCAGGGCCAATAACATGTGCGCGTGGCAGAATGTACCTCGAGTCTGAGCTTCGTGATCAGGTTGCCGCGTTCTTCAAGTCAACGTCGGCTGACCCGTCTGCATACGTCCACGCCATCAAGCAGATTGCCCAAGAGGAGGTGTCGGTGGACGAGCAGGTGGAACGCGAGCGTCACGGTGTGTGTCTGCCATACACGCTCGCACTGGCATGTCCGCAACTCACTGCTGACTGATGTGCCAGAGCTGCATGAACAGATACAGAACCTTGGTGCTGTTGTTGCCGAGCGCAAGAAGCAGGAGAAGCTGTCGACAGACAAACCGGAGAGTAGCGACAAGAAGGCGCAGCGAGGGAGCGAGAAGCTGCAGAGCAAGCTGGACGATCTCAAAGCGACGCTTGAACGGCGGCTGAACAAGGTACACTGGCTTGTCGCGGTGTGCAGCGTGGAGGACAGTGCGGCTGACCCGATGTGTGTATAAGGATGCGGATCGCGTGGCCAAACTCGAGCAGGAGATTTCAGAGGCAATGGTGTCGGTGAATGCTGCATCGGTCGACGACACAGCTGCACATGATCCGTGGGTGGAGTATGATGGGCAGGTGCTGCGCATCTCCGAGATCGAGTCGGTGGACGAGTGCGTCAGTGACCGGTGTCGCAGCGACCACAAACAGTGAGTCTGCCCATCCATCCACGAGACACACTGCCCCAACGTACGACCTGCTCACTGTAATGGACCATGCCAGGCTCGTCGGCTGGTTCAGAGACAGCATGGCCAGGCTGCAGACGGCGTATGCGGATGTAGGGACCGATCGGTACGGCGGGTGGACACAGGACCAGCACGAGCGGTTCGAGAAGATCCGGGACGAGTATGCTGCACCGGAAGTCCGTGGCAGGCACGGTCTTCTCACCGAGCGGTACCGGCTTGAGCTGCCGTTCCTCACAGTCAGACAAATCGAAGTGCGTGGATGCGTGTATGCCGCTAGCGGTTAGACACCACCCGTCGACTAATGAGACGCGCCATGGACAGAACCACGATGCATGGATGACACGGCGAGTTGCATTCAAGGCACAGAAACGCGCACTGCGCCGTGCACTCGAGACACGCATGCAGGAACTCGTGCACACGGTTCTCGCCGCCTGCGACGAAGCGCGCGCATTCTATCTGCAGCACGCCGAGTCGCAAAAGGACCGCGACGCGCGGTTGGCGCGGCTAGAGATCTCACAGGACCGGCTCAGAGTCTGGCGCGATGCGCGGATCCGCCAGCTGCGAGCTGCTGCTGAGCTCCGTGTGCGTGCGCTCGAGGAACAGATGGAGGCTGATCGGATAAAGGCCGAGGCCGAGGCGCTCAAACGCGATATGGACCGCCAAAAGATTGATGCGTACCACGAGGCTCGGCGTGCTGCCATGGCGAAACAGGTTGAGATGGCGGCGCGCATCAGTGCGACGCTGGCAGCCGAGATCGAATCCCAGAAACAGGTACGTGTGTGCATGCATTCGTGCGGTGCTGCTGTCCGTTTCCTTTGTCCAATGCAGACGCTCACAGGCTTGTGGATGCGGGGCAGATCAACGAGGAGCGTGTGCAGTACAGAGAGGCCCAGCGGCAGCACAAGCTTGAGGATCGCCGGGCCGAGGCACTCAAGGCACAGGAGAGACGCGACGCGTTGCAGCGACAGCTGGATGCCCTGCGACAGACGGTAGCCGTCGACGCCAAATCCGACTGGTCGCGCATCCTCAGTGACACGGTCGCGTTTGCCGAGTCCAAGAAACCAGCCGACGAGGTACAGGGATCGCCCATGTGGTTGAAAACTTTCGTTGGATATGGTGCAACTGACATGGGAGAGGGCTTGCGGTGGCACTCGCTGCGACGACAGCCTGATTGGTACAAGACGACGAGCTTCACAACGGACAAGGTGATGAAAGACGTGCGCACACAGGTGTCGCATGCACTGTACAAGCAGGGTGTGCAGACGACCGCGTATGCACGCACCGTGCTCAACAGCCTGCAGCCGAAACACCCAGTGCGGCCCGACCAGCGCACGACACTGCAACTTGGCTGATTGTATGCGTGCACTACTCTGCGCTTCAGGCACAAACCGCCCCAAATACATATCATGGCAGATACATCCCAGTAATTTATTCCTCGTCAAACCAGTATTGCGACCCGGACGCACCGCCCTTTTGGTTGCCAGACCCAGACGCCGCGCCATTGTCTTGCAGCGGCAAGCCAGGCACCGCGATATCGTCATTGATGGGTATACCGGGGTTGCGCGACTGCCGCACCGTGGTCCATCCCTCTTCCTGCGCAAGCGTGCCGCGCGTGAGCAGCGTGCCGCTGTCGCGTTTGAGCACCTGCTTGTCGGCGAGGCGGATCGCGCGGCTGGAGAGGATCTGGCACTCGACGACTTCCGATGCCCAGCCGAGGTCGAGGGCCATGGCTGCATTGACGCGGTCGGCCAGCATCGACGGGATCTCGGCGTCCTTGTCCTTGATGGACCCCCACGCCACCATGCGTTCGTACGACACGACAAAGTCGGCGTCGGTGATCCAGTGCAGCTTGGCCGCGAGGTTCATGGTCGTGCAGATGGGCTTGAGGATCGCTTTGATGTTGGACAGCTCGGCGTCAAGGGGCACGCCGCGCACGAGGATCGCGTTGGGGACAAACGGCTCGAGCGCAAGCAGCTCGTCGGCGGCCGTCGGCGTCTCGACCGTCTCGGCTGGCGCAATGTCTGCTGACACGGCCGGCGCGAGCGGATCGTACTCTTCGGCGACCTTGGAAAGGAGCTTGGGCGGGATCGCCGGAGTCCGGTCCTTGATGCGCCGGACCACGACGGTCGGCTTGCCGACATTGGCGTCAATGATTTGTGCAAAGAAGCCATACAGCGTGGCGAGCTCGACGATGAGCGCAGAGGAAGCCGCTAAGCGTTGCTTGGGGAAATAGTAAAACTGTGTCGACGGCTCTTCGACGAGCGTGGCGAGCGTAGCCTCGGTTGCGGCCACGACGTCCTTGAACCGGAAGGCTGCGCGAACCAGAGTCTCGGGGAAAGTGAAGGAAGTGGCGGCAGCAGATGGTGCCAAAGGATCGATGCCAAGCGCATCCGCCAGACGCTCGTTGCGGCGCTTGCGGTTGCACGACTCGTCGCACTCGAGTGTGAGAGAGGTCGTGACGGGCTTGTCGCGCGTAGAACCACAGACGGACTGCTTGACGCGATTGCCGCAGGGGCACTTGAGCGTGACCGGTGTGCGGCAGTAGGATGTCTCGGGACACTCGGGCGTGCCGTGGCAGTTGTACTGGCACGTATGGCCGCACGACGAACGAACACGGCCGCATTTTTCCACACACGGATGCGTCTCGTCGGCGCAAGGCCCGGTGTGGCAAACTCGGCGGCAGGGATGATCACAGGCTGTGATCCTTCCTTTACACGGCGAGCCACAGGACGGAGCACCTTGGCGAGAGCACGGGATGTTCTTCATGATCTTGTCACCGCAGGCACTAATGGATGCAGACAGAGAAGAGTCAGTCAAACGGGCTGTCGAGCAGTGTCTGTAAGAGGAGCCAACGTACCAGCGACGCTCGACAAAGATCATGCAGGGAGGGCACGGCTCGCTGTCATCGTGGCAGTAGTGCTGCGTGATGGTGGGATGGCCACAGGTGCGACGACGCGTGCACGGATAGTTGCACTTGAGCGGCGGAGCGTTGCACGGAATCGGCGGGTATTGAACCGTGCGACCACAGTTGCAAGCACGCTCGTCAAAGCTCACGCCCTCGACACAGTCGTGGCACTTGCCCTGATGGCCGCAAGGCATCATGCACGGGTGCTTCTTGCAGGCAAGCGTCTTGCCACAGACGGCGTCGCACTCGTGCTCGGCGTCGGACTTTGGGCAGCACGTGTCTTGGCACTGGTGACGGCGGCAGTGGAGACGCTTTCCACAAGGGCGAGCACAGAGCGGTGCAAGAGGCTCGCCAGTGACTGGATCGCAGTCGAGGTTCTTGCAGCGGATCTTGATCGTCTCTTTGCCACAGCGGCACTTGCGCGACACGAGCAACGGGCACGGATCACTGCAGGAGAGAGCACCATGTCAGAGGCCAGCAAAAGAAGTTGGACAATAGACATGAACGTACCATGGGCCGGTGTGGCACAAATCTGCGCATTCGTGACCACAGGGCAGCGGCATGCGGCAAGTTTCTTTGCAGGTGATGACCGGCTGCTCACACGATGTGCGTGGCGTCTTGCCGGCAGTGAGCTCTTCAACCGAGTGCTTGGAGCACGGGCAGCGCGTCACGACCGACGGATCCAGCGGGCAGATCTCTGTGTCCTGGTGCGGCTCAGCGTGGCACGGGCGGTCGCACGTGTGCACGCCGCAGGCATACGTAAACTCGCACTTTTTGCCGCACGAGAATCCGTCCGGCGACTGGCCACACGGCACGTCCTTGGAGTCGGCGCCACAGAAGCACTTGACCGCGACTGTCTCGGAGCACGGATGGCACGGCGGCGGATGGCACAGCATGGTGCACGTGTGGTTGCCGCAGTCCAGCAGCCGCGTGCACGTCTGGCCACACGACGGCATAAAGTCGATGCGTGCCACCTCTGTGCATCGCACGACCAGCTCGCCCTTGCCGCAGAAGCAGGCGATCGGGGATGCCATGAACTCGCACGGGGGACACGGTCCGGGATGGCAGGGCAACGGGCACTTGTGCGCGCATCGGCGATCCTTGCCGCACGTCTGTCCACAGCTGTGCGGGCAGCCATACGGGTTGCGCTGCGGGTTGACGGTCTTGCCGCAGAAACAGAGGTACTCGTACGGCGCAGACTCGTTGGTCGACTGGCAGCCCGGGCACCGCCAAGACTCCATGGACCGCGTCGGATCCGTGGCGTTGGTGTCCTGCGAGCGGGCGGCCCACTTGGACACGCACTTGAGATGAAAGGGGGCGAAGCAGACGCCGCAGTTCCAGATCGAGTCTCGCGCCTTGACGGTGTCGTAGCACACCATGCAGTCGTAGACCTCGTTGGTCAGGTCCTCGGTCAGGGCCTCGAGCAGATCGGCGTTGGACTTTGCGAGGCCGGCGTTGGCTTGCATTCTCGACGGGGGCCGTGCGCGAGAGCGGCTCGATGACGGCTGTGCAAGGGGCTGGTCGCTGTGGGAAGGCTGCGGTGCACCAGCGGATGCATTGGCAGCGTCGCTGGCCTTGCTCAGACTGAACTGCAGGCCGCTCGGCAGAGTGGATCGCTCCTGTGCACGGACCGAAGCAGGGACCCTGCTCTGTCTACCGCCGCGCGAGCGAGGCTGACTCGGACTGACCAGGCTGTTGTTGCTGTTGTTGGGACCGTTGTTGGGACTGCTGTTGGGACTGTTGCTGTTGAGGATGCTGCTGGCGGCGAGAGCCTCTGTTGGCCGAGGCAGGTGCGCTTGCAGGCCGCTGTGCAGGTGCCTGTGCAGGTGCAGGTGCAGGTGCCTGGGCAGAAGGAACAAAGAGCGGCGCTTGAACGTTGAGCTGCTGCTGCTGCTGCTGCTGCTGCTGCTGTTTGTTCTTGGGCGAGCGCCTGTTTGCGTCTGCTGCCGGTGCCTGGAGCAGCAGAAGAGGCAGCGGGAGCAGACGAGGGGGCATCAGAGGGGCCAGACGAGGCCGCAGGAGGGGCAGACATG